>JAWQUT010000207.1:706681-718585 GCA_033807755.1 Ellobium chinense
AAAAAAAAAAATACACTGACACAAGCCTACACAATTCACAAATTAAACAAAAAAAAAGCATGACCCTATTCTTTGTAGACACGTACACTGTCTAAATTTTAACGTATTTGAACACCCTCTATTACACTCATTTACTTATCGTGATTAAATCACTATAATCGGCACTATCAGCATCTACATAAGACGATTGCTGCAGTAACGCAATACGGTAACCACGGGAAACTCCTAAAACATTAGTAGTGTTCACTGTGATTAACGCAATACGTTAACTAACGTGTGGATTATGCATATGGCCACTGAGCACTTATGGGTCTGCCCAGAGCGAATGGATATCGGTTCTGCTAACCAGTAATCAGACACCTGTAACAGAGATGAAGAATACAGTCCCTCTAATCTAGCTCATATTCACATACAGAAAGCTTCGTAATGACTTAAATGAATAAGTTTTATGATACCTATTACAGGGTAAAACATCCGGAATCACTTCTTCTTCAAACACACAAGCTATAATAATTCGAATGTTCAAAATTTAATCTGGAAAGGAAGAAGTACGTCGACAAAAAATTTATCTCAAGACCTAATATGTTCAAAGCTAAATTGCTCTTCAATAACCAATCAGTACAATGTATTAAGTCACTGGCCATATACACTAAGAAAATACTAGATAAATATAAATGAGGATACTAGGTGGACATTATATATCTTTTATCAGAGTGTTTCTTAATTATTACTTTGTCATCTGTCCCATCATTTGTTAAAAACAGTTGTATGCCTTTATACCAGAAATGGTCTGGGCTTATGTACAAATAAACTTGTTAAACTTGACAAACTTGTTAAACATAAGTCGTGAAGTGCTGTATTATACACTGTGAAAAAAGCTGTATCAAAAATGAAGTAAACGTAGGCAAGAATCAATACTGCTTTAAGTCCACACAACACTCTAAGCTTAGCCTACATTCCATAACTTAAAATGCAAAAGTCTGTCATTATATTCACACTGCGGGCACCCGGAGAAATGTAGAAATCAATTTCTTTCCTTATTTTTCTACCTACACAACTAAAGTGCGAAATATTGCTTCAACATACACAACCGCTGTGTTAACACGTCATCTGTGCAACATTCATCCATCATAAACTGACACCGAAGCTAGGCGACACAGTCGCATTTATGTACCGGTACTCCGCGCATCTGCTCATACACACATCGTGCGCGTGAAATCGGCAATCGCTCTGACACACACATATATCTACCCACACTCTCTCTCTCTTTCGCTCGCTCGCTCGCTTTAACACCTGTTACAAGGTCGAAATGCGTTAGCTTTTTCCCTGATTGACAATCCTACGGTTGTACTTATGGTTCGTGAGTACTCAGATATCGTTAGTGCTCATCTCGAATTACGATGATTCGAAGTAGAAATTCTATAGTATCCTCTTGGAGAGGTTTGTGTGTAGGCATAATATGGTACGCACTTGCACAGATATCGCATGTTCATTATACAACAGTCTAGTTCACAAACCCGCAAATGCTTCGCAGAACGGACAAAGGGGTTGGTTGATGAGTCGCTTATCTGAGGATTGCTAAGTCTGAACAGTTTGTGGGTTCGGTTTTTTTGCGTTGTAGTCTAGTATTTTGGGGGAAAATACTTCATTTCTGATCTACACTTGACTCATCCAGGAGTTAATGAACGCCTGGGCTATAGGCTAGGAGCAGGAAAAAGGAGGGATGAGCGCTGCACCGCCGCGATCAAAATTGAGTTAATTTTGTATTCTATTTGCAATAATATGCAATGTATGTTTGTGTGATGTGTATTGTTCCATGTGTATTATGAATGGAATGAACAATATTGCACTGCTTTGTAAAACAATTAACAACTGGGTAAATAAATAATAGTATCTGTTTTAATTGTAGACAATACAGTATTCTAACACCTGAAAAAATGTTGCCATTGAGCGAATGTTGCCGTTTAACAACTAGGATTTAAAGGAGTTTATTGCACAATTTCCACTTTGCTAGCTTAGATCTCAGAACTCATCTTACTGTTTGTTTCATACAGAGAGGGGTGACAGTAATCGAAATCTATCCTTAAGGTCGATTACCAAGAGGTTCAGAGGTCTTCAAAGTTGATTTTCAATTCATAATAACAAGTTAAAAAACTGTCAAATACAACCTAGACATTCATTCTATGAATAGGACATTAGGCAAGTAAAAACTATCACTGTAGTGCAGAAGTAGCCAGTGTAGAGTAGTCCGAGCCAGCGTGCACTCCCGCTCAGTGAACGGGACACTACTGGATGACCACATTTATGGGTTTACCTGTTGATACTGTGCTCGTTGGCTTCACACTCCATGTAATCAATGATGGAAATCAAGTTTGGAGATATTAACCTCCTCCGTAAAAAATGGCGAAATAGGGGAAGAGACACAAACTTTAAATTGCCCATACATTATTATTGGAATCTTGCATCTTCGGTAGGCAAATACTGACACTAAACCTCTTATAGCAAATTTCATGCAGTTTGACGGTTCCGACGGACTTTTATATACAGAAGTTTCTGAGTTTGTCGCGTTCGAGAATAGCTTGCCGAGCCCCTGATCTATTCTTATAGTATAGATGAATTTTGCACATACACTGTATCAACTCATCAATTCGAATTTCAAGGCACCGGCTCAAAATTTTGAATTCGTGACGTAAATTTGATATAGGAGTATACAGTAACAAGTCGGAGCTTTGCAACGAATAAGCCAGAATTTCGAATACGTGAGTTCTGCTGTATGGGGAAGGTCCAATTTGAAATAAAAGTGTCCTAGAAACCATAGTATACATTTTTTTTTCGTCTGTGTGTGGTTGTTCCATCATCTCTGCATAATAAGTTCGTGTACGTGACATTTCATACAACAATTTCTATAACACATGGATAATCGTCCAATAGACTATGCCAGACAATTGCATGACGTTATATAAATTATTCAGTGTCTATATCTAGACCACAACCTCTTGAACATTACAGCCAGCCCTTTCAAAAGGGCATTTGCTGATAAACGTAACAGCTTTTAAGCCTACGGTATAGGCTGCATGACGCTGAACAAAGCCTGGCCGAATGGTCAGATAAAAAAGAGATAAAAAAAAGTCGTAGGTTCAGTTCCTGATCGCAGTTATATTGGAAGTGCCTGATATCATCGCTGGTTCTTGCAACATCCTCTTCCGACACAAGACCGTTTATACGAATTTCCAATAACAAATTTGAAACCGTAGATGGTGACCGTCAAAGTTGCAGAGCTTCTTCTTATAACAATAATAATATAAATAATGAGAATAATAATAATAAAGCGATTTATATGTCTCATATCCAGGCTAAAGTCCGTTCACGCCACTTCAGACTATTATCACCCCAGCAGGCCAGATCATTCTAGGAATTTCTCAACTCCCTTGGGAGTATACAGTGCCGCTGCCATTTACAGGGGCTGATCACTTGCATTCTAACAATATCTTCCACTGCCTACAGTTAGGTACTCATTTTACAGACAGATGGACAGAGGAAAATGTGAATGAAATGCTTTCCTAAGGCACTTACAACACAACCGTGGTAGGGAAACGAACCCACGACCTTTAGATCCTGAGTCCTATGCCGCAACCATTCGGCAATGTTACTTCCAGATTTAATGATTAAGTTCCGCCCACATTGACGTCCTCTATATAATTTAATGCAGGTTGACGGTTCCGACGGGGTTTTACATACAGAAGTTTCTGTGCTTATCGCGTTTGAGTGCTAACGTTTGGGCGCTGACGTTTGAGTGCAAAAGGAAAAAAAACCCATACCCCAGGACTGAAAAACAATGCAGAATGTCACTGCGCAGACTGTCACGGAAACGCTCTCCGTCTGTACATGTCATTATAGAGTGCAGAGTCTAGACACGTCGCAGCCGAGAGTCCCATCCAAAACATTGATTTTGCGATCCTTATTAATGACTCTGCGTGGTCAGCGAAAAGAAGCAAAGACTGCATACTATTTACCTTAGGGTAGAGATAAAACAATCGTCCAGGCGTAAGTGCCCAGCGACATGCGAGGCATAGGCTCTCTCGATACGTCCAGTGGCCGTATGCATAATCCTTAATTTACCGTAGCTAATGCACTGCGATAACCATTTGAAACGTCTGAAACATAGAAATGTTGACTGTGGTTAACGCAATACGTTAACTAACGTAAGAATTATTAACACAGCCACAGTAATCGCACCAAGAAGTTGCTTAGTCACTGTCCATTAGGACTGCCACCTGTAATGATTTTTTTCACTAGATCTAGTGAATTTGTTTCTAATTTTTAACGAAATTCAGTTTTATTTTTCCAGTAATGTAGTGAAGGAAATGCGAACAAATGGAAAAATATATTTTGGCATTTAACGGGTTTTATGACAAAACGCCTTAACTGCCAATGAGGGATCGTGGAAAATAGACCAGATTAAACAACATGCTTTTAATGAAATGTGAAATTTAATAGTGAATATTTGTAGAAAAGGTGTTATTTCACAGTTATTGCATGTTAAATCATCCCATGCCTATCTACTGTAAAACAGGCGAGATAGCTGAAAAGTCATGCTGGTGAATAGTGCGTTTAGTCGCAAAACCTTTTATTTGAACCCATTATTTAGGCACATAATAATACTTGAACACTGATTTATATAAAAGAAAAATAACAAGTATCAATCATTTCACTAAATTATGGATTTAACTCATTATTTTTAGCATAAAGAGACTACCTTTTATTTCTCAGACCACATCCTGAATACTATTTAGAAGAATAAGTTCCATAGATGTACGTATACATTGGTCGACTTCTTGTTGTGAACACTGCGCGATGCTACAAGTAAAGTCCTACGTTTATATTTCTTTCTTTGTTTTTGTTTGTTCATTTCATACCATACATGCTGTCCTATCCCCCCCTCCCCCCCTTTTTTTTTTCCTTTCNCTTTTTTTGTTACTTGAAAAAAAAAAATTCTTTTCTGCCTTCTAAACGATTTTGCGTTGCCGTTTCATTGACTTTCCACATTATTGTATATATTGCAGTCTGGAAATAAAGTTCAGTTCAGTTCAGTTTAGTTCAGACGTGTAGTAGGCCTAATTTTATCCGCCCCTCTAAATATTGTGGGGTATCAAACACAGCTTTATAGAATTTTAAAAGAATGTCTAGTGAACTCTTAACGAAATTTGACCTTAAGGCCCTTAATGGAGTGAATGGACAAATTATATGAAGGTGACAGTCCGGCTTTCCAGAAAGACAGCCTTTGCTTTAATTAGGTTTTTTTTTTCGATATACTATAACTACCATAATCTTCCTGGATGGGCTAATTTGATGCTATACTGACAATCAATAGAAAGTAGACGTGTCGATGTCCCATTTCAATATAGCTACAGTTTACAAGAACGATAGGTGGAACTCTTAATAATGGTGAGGGTCAAAATATCACGAGCATGAAATATCACGTATATTCTCCGGCAGCATTCTCAACCGTATAAGTTTTCGCTCTGCATGTCTATTTGTCTCTCTATTACCTCTGATAAACCTTACAAATGCTAAACTAAACTACATCAGTTACTAATCGAGCATAACGCATGTATTGCTTTGATGAATGCATTAGGAGGATGCAAACAAATCACACGCTGTGAACGCACGCTTGAATTGTGTCCTTCTTGTGTGATCATTCTGTTATAAGCAAAAGAAAATTTTAAAAAAGCCATCACAAACCTTAGAGCAAAAAAAATATATATAAACAAAGGATATTTTGTTTACACACAATTACAGCATACAACTTACAGAAAATTGTTTTCTAACACTCCGTGCCACCGCTTCCCCCCTCCCCCACCCCCTTCCGTCCACTCCAAACCCAGCCCCTCCCTGTTTCACCTTAAAAATAGCAGTGTAGCAAATTTTCCCATTTGGAGGGCCATATTCCTTGAGCCATTAACCAGTGAATAGAGCCCTATCCAGACAAACAGAGCGCACATTTTTTCAGACACATAGAAAAGCATTACTGGCCCTTTGCCAGGTAAATCATGCTTGAGAATTGAACATACGGGAAAACTAATAGCAATTCAGTGTTAACACGCTATGCCTGGATAATACCTCGTATGCTAATATGGTAAGGTTGGAAATGGGAAAGTATAGCTGTGCCCCGCTCTGTTTCACTCTGATCCACCTGTTGCACGTTTAATTTGCATTTGGCCTTTTGTTAATTCTTTTCTTAATTGTAATGCATGTGGTGAAAATAAAACTTCTCGTGTAATATTATTATAAGTAAATTCTCGATCTCATTAAAGTACTCAGAGGACCAGCACGCCAGGTAACGGTGAGGTGTCAAGCCACGTACTTTTAATATTTATCCTTTGAACACCAAAGACCGGTATTTCAATTGAAGGGTTTCATGGCAAAACGCGTTATCCACCAATATGAATTTTTAGCTTATATTCTACATACTTCATGTAGCAGTAGGAGTATTTAGTATACATGTATATTTCCATTCCATAGAAGGACATTTGATCTACATTATTTAAGACTTAAATTTCGCCTTTCACATAAAAATATGCTTTGAATCTGGTCTGTTTTGCCACAACCCCTGAATGATGTATAATGCGTTTTGCCATGAAGCCATTCAATTTGGCCTTTAAAAATGTTTACACCGAAAGACCAAAAAAATCTGGTGGTACGTCATAGCTTTGCCAAGAGCCCAGGGCAATAAAGTTGTACAAGATTTGGGGAAGGGGGAGGGTAAGGTTCAAAAGAGTAAACTTTGCTTACAAACTCAACCATCCGGCAAATTCAAAACTGAGAAATGCTATTTTCTGAAAAGCTTAGCAAAACAGCAATTAGTTTTGGTGGTTTCTAACAGTGGTTAGTTATTCTTTTAATGTAAACCGAAACTGGTTCATATAAAGTCTCAGCATTCCCGAAGTGAATGTAACTGACGTAATATTCTGCTGAAAATGTCCAGCTATGGACTGGTCTCCAAACTTCACTTCGTAAGGTCAGTGACACTGTACAGGACTATGTCCATGACACATAACTTGTGATCCGCTGTAAAATTGTGGCTCGGCGGTATTTTCTATTATTATGTCTAACGAAAAAGGAATCAATTGTCAATGTCAGTAGCAGCCCTAGCATACACTCTACAGAAACTGCATACCAGCACCTACCATTTACACAAGGTTGTGCTGAATGAACCATCCTGTTACAAAAGAATTACAAAGAAGACTGAACTTACATTTTGCGCATGATGAAAATGGTTGTTTTAAGCCCAAAATATACAACATAAACCCAATGATGCTTTCTGAATGTAAGAGACCTTTTCTAAAAATCACTTTTCTGGAACTTGGCAGTCAGTCTGACAATCTCGAGAGAAGTATTCCAGTGACAATGACTTTGGCCTCGTATGTTAATCATATCTTCATTTAAAAAGAAGAATAAAGCAATGCACGTAAGTTCGGATAGACACTCCCTTGTACGTAAAGCTTACGAAAATACCTATTTTTCTCACTTACTTTGCAGTTCTTAGAGAGACACGAAGGTAGGCGTGAAACGATTTTACAAGCTACAAGAGGAGCAACAGAAACAACAACAACAAAAAAAACCCAAAACAAAACACCTCAATTTAACCAGTCCAGCACACTGTTACATCTCGAAGCCAATCACATACACCGGGCCAGATAGCCAATCAGATAAATCGTATTATAAGTGTCAGGTAACACTATAAGTTCATGCCAGCCTGGCAAGTCGGAACTAATGCGTCGCAGCCGACGCTTGCGTCAAAATACGTATTGAATTCTCGCCCCTTTCACCGAGACAATGGAATTAACGCATGCGCCCGACGCTTGATACGCATTATTTTTAGCGTCTCTTCGGCTGCTAAGGTCTGAAAGGGGAGATAAATAACGTCATAGGAAATATGAGCCACGCCTTTTTTTTTTCCTTTCCTCCAGTTTAGGAGATGACAATGGCTATCGACTGTCCACTCTGTATGTTGCACTATTTTGAGCTGAGCAAGCGGCACGCTATGGATGACGGTAGTGTGAGATGGGGATGAGTGTCCGAAATTGGTGCTTCAAGATCTGATTTTGCTTGGCGTACCCTCTCCTTTCCCACCCTTTTCCCAACTACCCCAATCGCCGTATACGCAAAATCGAAACGAAACCAACCTCTCTACTTCCTAACTTCCCAAGCAGCTGAGATGGCCATTTGCACACGTCGCACCATTACCTAGAAGACTTCCATCAGTTTGCAACTAAACTTTATCACACACTCAGTTTCATTCATAGACGGACACTCGTCACTGCCGAATTGTCCATCATTCCTTGGTCACAGCACACTACACAAATCACGTCGTTTGAAGTCAGTCATAATATCCTTTAGTACTTCCCTGTTAGGTAGTTTCAGTTCCGTCAGGTGACCAAGGGATTATCGCTCACATGTTGCTGTGTATGTAATTTATGATCTGCGTGCAACGCTACTCGTCATTTATCAAGGCAGTCCGGCATGGGCAAAGCATGTAAACAAATCAAGGTGTGAGCGACAATCCAATAGTCAAGTGATGCAACTGAAATTAACCAATAAATCATCTTTGACCCTGCATTGTTATGAAGCGAGGATCTGCTAGACAGAATATGGACGATTGCAAGGAATATAAGCTTTCCGAATTCTTAATTCCCTTGCATGCCTCTAGATTCTGGTGGTTATAAGGGGGAGGAACCCATTTCTCTGAGGCAGCCAAAAACATTGAGGTTATAAGCTACAAATCGAACCTTTTAAACAGTCGACTCACTAGAAGCTCACTTCTGACTCAAGCAAAACATAGTGCGATTGTGGTATCAAATCTTGCTTCCGAAAGTAAAAGATGCATCAAACATTAACACCTAACGTAAAAAGAGCAAATCAGTCAATCATAATCCTCTGACAATGGGAAAGTGGAAAGCTTGAAGTAATGATTGATCGAATTGTGGCTTGCGATGCCCGGATGGTCATGCCTGGAGGAGAAAACCTACCGAACAGAATGACGTCATCAATTTACGTTCTTGGTGGGAATCCTGGGTAACAATGGTAAGGAATAATTAATACTCTCGAACGCCTGTAACCTGACTCAGTATGTGAGTCATTACGGGAAAGTTGTCATAAAAATCGTTTGGGTGAGGAGAAAGGTGAGGGGGAGGGGGGGAGGCAGGAGGGAGGCAGTTTTGTTCTCTCTTGCTTGGTCTGACCATTTAACCCTTTCCTTCTGGGGCTTATAACCAGAAAAAGGCGTATTTGCACATGCACGTGTATCAATTCTGGTACCTAAGCACACCGACACCTGCCTTTCTAAGTGTATATGGGCAGTACAGCCTACACCACACACATCCTAACACACACAAAAATCACACACTAAGAATAATGTGTAACAGCTCCTGAGACTAAAAGATAATTAATATTCAGTGAAACCCACACATGTATTTCGTTCCAACACATTCATACAAGCCACAAAAAAAAACTATACGGTACAAATCATTTTGTATTGTAACCAGGGCGTGGCGCGAGTTTAAAAATTCATGACCACCCTGGGCAGGAAAATGTCGATGGCATTAATGACTCCTGGTCTCGCGCAAAAAAACAACCTTTTATCGATAGCAAATGGAAGCAGGAATATACAGCTGACTCACTCCCTTAGTTGAGAACGATAACCCAAGGACAACAAAGCTGTGCTATGTTTTTTTTTTACTTCGCGATGATCTAATTTTCGAAAAAAAAAAAAGTA
This sequence comes from Ellobium chinense, assembly GCA_033807755.1. Classification (NCBI taxonomy): domain Eukaryota; kingdom Metazoa; phylum Mollusca; class Gastropoda; order Ellobiida; family Ellobiidae; genus Ellobium; species Ellobium chinense. Next base: position 716,457 of record JAWQUT010000207.1, read on the forward strand.
GAAAATGGCTTTCGCCAGGTTCAAATTTTTGCGAGTGCCGCATGAAGCTTTTCTCATGTTTATATGAGCGTAGACATGTAGAGTAATTCAGGGTGACGTTACAGGACTGCCGATATTTTAAAGAATGGCTTATCTTCCTCGCTTAACTAGCAAGCCTGCTTCGCACTGATACTTAGAAATATTGTTTTTGATAATGACCAAATAATGAAGGGTAGTAACTAGAAAAATCTTATTTGCACTTCCCTTGTGGATCACTGAACTCTATACACATTATTTCTAGCTGTAAACTTATTGCACAATTTTGAATGAAACTTTGTCATCTATATTAAGCAGTAAGGACTGATGCAAAATGTAACCACGTCATCATAATACAATAAAATTTAATGAGACTGTCAGGTCTTCCATTTGGTGCAAACTTACAGCATGATTATAGGAACATCACTGTTTCACTGGAAAGCGATTGAAAAATACATTAACTGCTATGTAGAGGCAGATTCGTCTTTATGAAGTCATATACAAGTCATAAACAATTTCAAGGCCATGAAAACGTCAAACAACTTTATACTTAGTAACGGGTACTCGCCGATACCGATACTCCAAACTATAATTACAATATCGATACAGTAATTACGGTATTGATACCAATATTCCAAACTTCGCATTAACAATGGGATCTCCTACTATCGTAGAAGTTACATTTAACTCTACATGCTGTAAGCTACTAAGGTCGCAATTCAGCACAAATGCATTAAAGTGATTGTAGAGGATCCCATCGTTAATATGCAAGCTCTCATATAACGGATGAAGGAAGAGTAAGAACCTCCGATATCCAATTTGTATACAATGTCAAATTTTCATTCCTAAACCGATGAGAGAGATGGCATTCCATATTGTCATTACCCAGAAAACAAATTATTTCTGCACTATACAAAACATTTTCTCGTCCTCCGCATTCATCACAAAGCAAAGAAGTTTCATTTTTGCTGACAGGCTATTTCAGGCATCTCTTTTGCCTCATGAAAATGATCAATCCATTTTTCTACAACCCCAATGTACGCTGAGAAACACGAGTTCTATTTTAGATATTTAATTGTTCGCCTGTTTTGAGAGCACAGCCATAAATAATTCTCGTAACATCATTTTGTCTGCCAATTGTGGAACTCAATAAGGTTTAGTGTATCCAAATTTAGGCCCTTTAATTTTTTTAGTGTGTTTCCTCCATCATGTCTGTTGTCACCATCATGTCTTTTGTCATTCTCTAAAACACCAGAGCTTTATTAATGGGTCGGATGCAAGACTAGAAGAGGAAAGTTTGAAATATCTTCAAAAAGATCAAAGACATTTTCTAAAGCCCCGAGATAATAGATGTTGTCACAAATTTATCATTTCAGTGAATTTTTTTGGGAAGTGCAGAGTAAAGGCTAGGGCTAACGGAAAGGGACATAAGTGACCCCTGACGTAATCAGAGCCCTGAAGTAGAGACCTGTCTTTCCGCTATGTGCCCAAAATATCCCTCTCCCTTCAATTAAATATGTATGCATTGCTCTGAATGAGTTATCTACTAGAGCTGAATAAACTATTGTTGTTGGTGTTGTTGTTATTATTGGGAATTTTTATAAATTCTTGTGGACAACTTGAGAGTCTAATGTTCAAATACCTGAAATCTGAATATTCTGTTTACAAAACTAGATTTCTTCAATTACAAAAGTTATCATCTTTGATTCATAAAAAACACTTTAATACGAGATAACGTCATAAAAAGTTTCCAGGTAGACGATTTATCGTTCTTATTACTTCAAAAGAAAAACAAAACAAAGCAAACCTCAAACGTTCGTTATATTTCAAAAGGTGAAAAACACATTTATGCTTTTGTCCCTTTACAGAATTTATAATGAACGTACTTGGGACAACCCTCAGTAATTATGCGGGGTGATCACAGTCATAGAGCACCTACTCTATTTATGTAGACTGGATGCTTCGCAAAACGTCGATAGAGAAAAAGTGAAAAATGCTGATGTTTACGAAGATATGTGAGTACTTGTTTCAATTATACTATAGGAGGGTAAACCCCAAAATCACTGGGACATTTCATGTCCTCTTTCCCTTCCCCCCCCCCCCCCCCCCCCCCC
>JAWQUT010000207.1:718705-741639 GCA_033807755.1 Ellobium chinense
CCCCCCCCCTCTCTCTCTCTCTTGTTGTTAACCAGATGAAGGTAGATTCCATCGGATTTGAATGTCACGCCATGACATGACTTTGACTTCATCAAACAAGGAGATTGAAGCCTTCCTACACCACGATTTGCTGTGACTTGCCGTGTCCTGATCCGGTAGATTCGTGCCCTTGAAATAATGCCCCTCCTATATCTCTTTTCATCTCAGTCTGACACGGGGCAGTTCCAGCAAAGTGTCACGTCAATTTCTTAAAAGCTTTGACTCAATAGCAATTAGTTATGCTTGTTTCTATCAGAGGTTAATTTTTTCTTATACTATCAACCGAATCTTGTTGCACACAGGTCAGAGCTTTTCAGAAATTCTCGGTCACTGACATGGCATTTTTCTGGAAATGTTCTATACTGTATTCGGCTCTATCCTCAACCCTTTCCCTTCGCGACCCAACGCATTATCCCCACCTTCCCCTCTACACTCCCACCCCCTCATCCCTCTCCTACCCTCCATATAGAATATTGTCTCCAATTTCGTAGGGACGCCACGTCCCAAATTTGGAGACGGGTAGACCAGAGAGACGCGCGATAAATCTATGGCGTTTTATTACGGTAAAAGCAAATTATCGGAAATGTCCGCTGGCCAATGACTAGCGTGGACATTATTACGGGAAAACGTCGATAGACTTGCATCATCGGAGGAAATAAGACACATGAGATCGTTACGAAATGGCCAAGATGAGAAAGGGAGCGAGGGATAGGGGGAGACATGAGAGGGAGAGGAGAAAGATAAATGAGCAGAAAAGAACATCAGACAGAGACACACTAAGGGAGAGATGAAAAGAAAGAGAGAGGGAGCAGAGAGAAAGAGAGACAAGGACGTCTAAAATAACACTAACAAATTTTAATTGTTAAAGGCTTGCCTGGGGTATAATAGGAAATAAGATGCATGTTCAGAAACATCATTACTTTGAATTCAATCACACGCTTCAAATCGGAGAGCTATCATTCCGAACTACATGAATAAATAATATCATACTGTCATGAGACTTTGGAAATCGCTACTTCATTTTTCCCCGGAAAGTTCTGGCTGAAGTGAAAATGGTAAAAAAGTATCTGGTATTTGAAATACGGAAGTTTTTCCATCTAAGTCGAGGCAATATCCACGGTCATTTGAAGGCGAGGCTTGCCTTCCAACGATAAAGATCGGATGGCACAACTTTAAGAGAGAGAGAGAGAGAGAGAGAGAGAGAGAGAGAGAGNGCTGGGTTGGGGAGGAAGTCTTCATTTCTTCCTTCTATTTCTAGTCGTTCCTCTTTACCCTATTTTCTTCTCCTTTCTTCGAGCCCCCTCCTCCACCCCCCATCCCCTTCCTCGCCCTTCTCTTGCCCGGAATTTTTGGGGCTTCGGGTGCCCTACTTACGGCCCTGGAATTATTCCAGTTCTTGGCATAATCCTTGACGAAAAGCATGGATTCATCCGCGGTGTCTCATGCTGTTTTTGATAATAACGTGTATTAATATCGCGTCCACGTTCTTTGAAAGAAGGCTCTGGGCACTTTATTCACATTATTTACTTTCCCCTGAAAGATTCTCAGCCAATGAAATAACAGGTTCCTCACAATATGGCGGCACTTCCTGAATGTGAAGATATTAATGTGAGACATACGTTGCCGTGCCTACGGCGCTAGAGTGTCTTATCTCATGTTAATATCAAAGGGGATATAATCAGTTACATGAGTATTGCACTGTCGAGGCAAATCAATGGTGCGAAGTTTTCATTGGCTGGAATTCTTTTAGAGAGAAAAGAAAAAAGCAGGAAGAAAAAAGGGCCGGGGTGGGAACTTTGGGGGNGAGGGGGGGAGGGTGAGGGTGAGGGGGAAGGCTGATTTACTGAACAAGAAGCAAGTTGCGAATGGCAGGCGGTAGGTATATTACGTACATAATAATCGTGATCGAATAAAAATTATTGCACATTTGGGAACAGGTTAGAGCTGTTTTGGATAACAGCTAAATATACTTGTATAATTACGAGTATGATGTGTGCTGTTCTATAGTTATCTATTATGAATGACACGTATAACTTTGTATGGCTATATACAAAAAAATTCTGTCCGGGCATAACTGAAAGTCTTATTTTTCGTTTTCATTTCCATTGTACTAGTACATTATTATTAACACAGTTGCTGCTTTGTGAGAGAAGGAGAAAACTGATCCTTACATACTGGCAGCTTTAAAAGTATTTTTTTTTTTTGTAAGTCACGTCCAAAAGCAGTCCCGGTGGTAAGAAAAATGGAACGACGGATGGACGGACGGATGGATGGATGGATGGATGGATGGATGGATGGATGGATGAATTGATGGATGGATGGATCGATGAATGGATGGATAGATGGACGGACGGACGGACAGATGAATGGACGGATGGTTGGATGGCTGGCTGGCTGGCTGGCTGGATGGATGGATGGATGGATGGATGGATGGATGGATGGATGGATGGATGGATGGATGAATGCTGCACCGCGGAGACCGGCTTTAACTTTACTATGTTGACATGCAGTCTTTTATGCGCAGGCATTTTTGTATTGTTGAGTTCCATGCCATTGTACTGCTTTGCTGCACGGCGGAGAGCAGCAGTAACTTTACTATGTTTATATGTAGTCCTCTATGTATATATTTGCATTTTTCATTGATGAGTTCCATGCCAGTAAACACGTTTCCTAGGGGCAAATAAACATTTTTTTTTCTGAAAAAAAAAAAAGTTATCTTCCTAAAAATTGAAACGCATTTAAGAGCAGCTACGGAGTTGGTTGTGCAATATTTTTCAAAATCACAAGGGGATGCGTGTGCGAAAACAAATGACCGTATTCCGGCTTGTATTTTTTTTTCTTTCGTCTTGCGCCTATTTCCGTCCAATCCAGTCCAGTAATTTCTTTTCGCCCAAACACGCACTTCCGGTGAGAGAGTGGGAAAGAGATGAGGTCACGAAAAGCAGAATGAGTGACTTGGCTGAAGATGGCTGGAATCCTGGCAGTTTTTGGTAAGAGAAACTTGTTTGAGAATCACCAGTGTTTTCATTAACAACCATCCCACTTACATGAATTCTATAGGATCTAATTCAAGACTCCAAAGATTTGCCGTTCAGAATCACAATACAGAACTTGGTAGCTTACGCATTCACGATGGGATCCCATACCATCGTAATGTACTCTTAGTCCTAATGGCGTTCAACATACAGGGTTAATGTAGTTCTTACTATAGTATATCGTAAGAGATACATTAATGCATCGGTGATGAATGCACTTTTGTTAGTGGCGTTTAACGTGCAGAGCTAATGTAGTTTTTACGATGGTAAGGATTGCCATCTTTAATGCGCAAGGTCTCAACTGACATAGGAGCTATCCTGATGCGCTTTCGGAAGAGTTTTTAACCGCATACACAACACAGGCACAAATTTCACAGTAGGTTTGTTGAGACTCTTTTATTTATGCAAGCCAAACTGTGCCTCTAAAGTATTGTCTGTCAGGAACTGAGTGGTCAGAAACAGATCAACCCCGCCGTATCACATCTTAGAAATTAGGTCTACAGGGGACTAGTCGCGCAGTCATCATATCCAATGAAAAGTCCTGTGGGATATCTCGTTTTAAGGGTTAGCTGTGCACGGCCATAAGTTTGTTTGTGAGAGGCCTATTCTGTGGTAGTGATGGGTGGGGCCACAGTATCCGATGTAATATATATTTACATATATATATATATACACATAATATATATATGTATATTGTTCACCAAACCAACTTTATGTATTATGAATGAGATGTAGAACATATGGCATTATAAAACAATTTCCCCTATGGGACAAACGAAAGTCCAAGTTCCATTCTTATTTTCATGTCTTTTCATTGTTATTAATATTGCTGTTGATTTGTAAGCTAAGGGGGAACACTGATCCTTCCATTCTGACCGCTATAAGAGAATTCTTTATTAACTGGCGCCCAATTTATGCACTCACGAGTGCATAGGATAAACAGTGATGACAATAACTCACATCAAAACACGCATTAAATCAACAACAACAACAAAAAAACCCAAATGCAGCAGGAATGGCTGAAATTACATGATAGGCTGTTGGCCCGGGGGGCGGGCCATTGCGCCGAGCCCTTTGTCGCCGACAACACCGTCCGCGACAAGCAAGCTAATATTGACTTCGCGTTCAGGAGAGCTCTGGAGAACCGCAGTGCGGGCACCAATTCCCCCGTTCGCCGTATTTGCTCAGCACTCAGTACGGTCAACTCGCCGGCTGATTTACGCTCGTACTGTCCTCGGACATTAGAAGGGGTAGGCAAGGCCCGCTAACGAGTTTATTTAATTAGAGCGCAGGATGCAATTAATTTGATTTCCATTCTTCTCAGTTTTCTGTTTCTCCCCCACACTCTCGTGAGCATTTTGGATACACGGTCCCGGCGTCCGATCACCCGGCATGCAATGTTGCTAATTTCTTTTCGTGTGTCTCTGCCTTCCACCTGCGCTATGACTGCACTCAGGGTACTAATCCACCCCCCCCACCCCCAACCTCTTCCTCCTCTTCACCCTGCGCGCCCTTACCCATGTCCACTCAGCTTCCCATTCTGGTGAGGACACCATTATGCCAATAACGGGCTATCGGTAGCTTTGATGGTATTGAATTGCCGACCATCGTGAGTGGGCCTAAAAATCTAGAATGAGTGTGTGAGCTTGCATGAAGGGGTGGATCTTTGCAAACGCTCTTTCATGGCCCATTTGCGGTTCAAGGTTTTTAGTTATACTCAAATAAAGAGGACTTGAAGCAGAGGAGAGAGAGAGAGAGAGAGAGAGAGAGAGAGAGAGAGAGAGAGGGGGAGAGANGAGAGAGAGAGAGAGAGAGAGAGAGAGAGAGAGGGAGGGAGGAGGAAAAATGATGAAAAGAGGTGGTGTACAAGCGAGATTGGGCGAGAACATAAATATGATCTTCCCTCTCACCGCGCCCCCCTCTTCCCCGACCGCCTTGCCCAATAAAGTGTTTGGTCAAAGACATTTTTGGGCCTCAGCGAGAGAGTCCGCATCTAGAAAAGTCATGGTCCTAATTATTCCTTTTAAGACGGAAACTGACGGGGTTTTGGTCCCAACAGATAAACAAAAGGGGACGGTCCTTTTATTGTATGTATGGTACCTCGGATAGTCTAAGCAACGGAAGTGTGACTCTCTAACTGCGCCAAGATGGCTGGAACTGATGCGGAAGAGCTAGAAAAGAGTGCGATGACTTGCGAGTAGTGTTTGCTATACTTATACCTTTTTCTGATTTATCAGCATATATTCTACCCGTTGATTCTTGCTGCATTCTTCTCCGAAACAAAGCCTTTGATAAAATGTTTCATATCGTGTTTGAAATTATAGTGGTGGCCGCCATTTTGCCAAGCTCCCACTTCCGGTGTACCGCTAACGGTTCCAAATTTCTAACTAACTCTAGAAACTCCGTACACCGGCTAACACTAGGGAGAAGAAAAACGTATCCCTGAATTTTTCGTTTTCTGCATACCTGCGTTGTTCGATGATCATCAAACGTGGTAGTGGTAAGGCTAGACCAAAACTTACGTTACCGATGATACGAGGCATACTGTGAAACCGGTCACAAATAATAAAGACATCAGTATAGATTTCTTGGATCTAAACTGCAAGCATATTATGGGTGAAAACACGCCTCGAACAATAACAGCAAGAAGAAGAGGAGGAGGAGGAGGAAAAGGGAGAAGAAGGAGAAGGAAAAGAAGAAGAAGAAGAGGAAGAAGAAGAAGAAGAAGAAGAAGAAGAAGAAGAAGAAGAGGAAGAAGAAGAAGAGGAAGAAGAAGAAAAAGAGGTAGAAAAAGAAGAAGAAAAAGAAGAAGAACAGCAACAATAATAATAATAATAATCATAACTTCTCTTTAGCTACGTTCACTTCAAACTAACACAAATCTTATTTGTTCATTATTATTATGCTATAATAATCCTTTTTTTTTCCACCGCGCTGAAGACAAAGTCACAAAAAGAGCAATGAAAAAGATAAGCATACACTAATTCTGTTTCAAAGAATGGCCAAGAATCTCCAGACAGCGAAAAAAAAAATAATGGATCTAACTTCGTTAAATTATGTGTTTTGCGTGTCACAATTTGTGTTCAAATTTTTTTTTACTTCAACTCAACTTGAAAATATAGAGCATCCTAGGAATATATTATTGCTGTCATTTTAATGAAGAGCATTGATTGGATGGTCGTGCATGTCTCTGTCTGCCTGCCTGTCTGCCTGCCTGTCTGTCTGTTTGTCTGTTGGTCGGGAGTGTGCAATAAGTTGTCGGACTCTTATTTTTGTGAGTATAATAACTGCCAATTTGTCTGCCTATTTGAGTGTGAGAATAGAGCCATATCTCAAGGAAGGAGACAGTGAAGACGGGTGTGGGTGGGTTGAGGCATCATAGGAAATGGCAAGGGCAAGCTGTCTATTTCTGTGTATGATGTAAAACTAGAAAGATGTTGGAAGGGAAATACTGGTGTATTGGGGCATAGTGGAAAATAGTAAGTACAGTACCATTTATTCAGTCTGTTTGATTCAGTGTATGAAGTAAAGCCAGGAAGATGGTAAAAGGAGTGCAGATAGGTGGAAGAATGGTGGAAGATGGCCACTGGATGTTTGTCAGTCTCAGCGAATGAATAAAGGCCACGTGTCAAAGCAGGAAATTGTGAAAGAGAGTGAGGGTGGGGTGGGGCATGATGGGAGATGGCAAGTGCATGTCATCAGTCCGGTTGATTCAGTGTATGAGTTTGTTTGATTCAGTATATGAGTCTGTTTGTGTCTGTTTGAATCAGTGTATGAGTCTGTTTGAATTAGTGAAGGAGTCTGTTTGATTCAGGCTATGAGTCTGTTGGACTCAGTGTATGAATCTGTTTGACTCAGTGTATGAGTCTGTTTGTGTCTGTTTGAATCAGTGTATGAGTCTGTTGAATTAGAGTAGGAGTCTGTTTGATTCAGGCTAGGAGTCTATTGGACTTGGTGTATGAATCTGTTTGACTCAGTATATGGGTCTGTTTATATCTGTTTGACTCAGTGTATGAGTCTATTTGAATTAGTGTAGAGTCTGTTTGATTCAGGCTATGAGTCTGCTGGATTCAGTGTATGAGTCTGTTTGACTCAGTGCATGCATTAAAGTCAGGACATGATGAAGGAAATGCAGACGCGCTGGGGCTTGAAAGAAGATGACAAGTGCAATATGACTAAGCCAAATGCCAAAAACAATTTCTATGTAACACAGAAAAACAACAGAAAGGACAGAAACGCAAAGAAAAGCTGCAGAAATCCATCGAATTATGCTAAGCTGAAAAACTCGTTTCCTGCACCCAGTTAATCTATGGCGCCTCAGGATTAAAATCCAGAATTAGCACGCCAATCAATGAGCGCTGGGATAAGTAAAAGGCCACCCGTCCATTAAATCGTTACGCTAAATATAGAACAAGGCATTTCTCCGGAACAAAACAAATACACCTCGTCAAGCTAAAAGGTCCGTCCGGTTGATTGACGCAGAAATGTCATGGGAACTGGGGTATTCCAGCTGAGCATGACATGCTCTACAAAATCTTTGCAACTTGTCTTTTTTATACGTCTTCAGGCGAGGCCACTTTATCGCAATGCATTGAGGGCATGGGAAATACATCACCACTGGAAGGGGGTTTGCGGTTATTGGGGTGATTTCAATTTCGTCCGGCCGTGTTGACGAGTAAGATCGTATTCCATAAAGTGAGTGATATCGTCATGCTCATTCTACTTTTGCCTTGGTCACCTTTTTGAGGTTTTGAGAAATCTAGTATTCTGAACTCACTGCACACACACACAAACACACACACACACACACACACACACACACACACACACACACACACACACACACACACACACACACACACACAAATAATGAGATAGAAGAGGGTTAGTTTAAAAATGGGGAGTATACCACCAAAACAAAACTTTGCTTTTTGTGTTAACAGTTAAAAAGATGAATGGAAGATCAGAGTAGTAGAAACAGTTTAAAAAATCCAAAAAAGGAAAAAAAAAGTGACTGTAGAATGGGCCTGACGATACTTAAATTTCTCATAATCACCGTGAAAGATTACATTTTTGGTTGAACTGCCGAAAAACGTCTAACACTGAAAAAATGTTGCTAGACTATATCTGACAGGACTCGAACTAGATCACTCGGCCTGCAAGACGAATACGCTTTCCTATCACACCAGGGGGACCTTATCTTCATTATATTGTTACTGCCTGAATATGGTTCCTTAACTTCCATGTAAACCTAGTATTCGAATATAGCTCCGATTCACTCTCTAACTGTTCCCCTTGAATACGCTGTAAAACAATCTATTAAACCTTAATATTATGTTTCAAATAAGCGGAAGTTGCCATTATGTGGATTGCAGTCAAGCGCAATCGACCGATATTACAACTCGTTATTTTTGTGCTGCAGTAAGCTGTATGAAGTATGGATTTCGCATCTTCAGACAGAGCTAGAAAAAGGCATCTTTCTTTTCCACTCACTGCATGTTTTTAAGAGGCATTCTTGAAAGGATTTAGCTTTTCCATCACTCCATAATAGAATGCAATACCTGCACTATAGAACAAAATAGTGCATCAAGAGTTCGCAAACTCGAATTGCAGGGAACAGTGCGATCCAGAATGTTGGGTTTGTGAAGCAAAGTGCTCAAGTTCTTAAACATATATGCACAAAATAGCGAAACGTAGACAAGTAGACGGGCTGAAATGTCAACAACAACAACAAAAAAAACAACAAAAAACAACCCGGACCCCAAAAAATCTTAACTAAAGGTTTCTCAACGATTTTTGGCCCAAGAGGACGTGATGAACAACAGAAAAAGATTTTTAAAAATGGGCTATCAAAATCTCTGACGTCCGGAACTTCTCGTTATTGCCATTCAAATATTAAAATGTGGGCTATTAATTTAAGAAATAATTGAAATAACTTTTTGCCAACCTGAAAAATCAAGAATGGCTGAAACCATATAGCATGGCATGATATAAAAGGAAGAATGAATGCCTACTTAGTTACGGCGCTGTAAGCGTGCATCAGTGTTGCTTTTGTACGAAAATATGTACTTAAGATACAGAGTATGCTCATTTTAAAAGAAGCGTCACTTGGCTAAAGATGTAGGAGTTTTAAAATGGTTAGATAAGCACAAATATTTCATTTCAACACGTTAGTAAGTATGTGCCCTCAATGATCACCAATTTGAAATGTATTTTTGTATTTGTTTGCATTGCTCTAGTGCAGAACTCTGCAAGAGCTAATAAAGAGAATTAAATTGAATTGAATTGAATTGATTACAACACGTGGGTTTTATTTTTTTTCGTTTTCCTCTCGGATTTGAGGTTTCAGATTGTACGTCCTATTCAGTCTAAATACAATGTAGTAAAGTATTGACGAAATGAGGAGCGGGACTTCACCATTAAAGTAGTAAACCAAAAGAAAAAAAAACCCAACTTGTGCATGAACGATGGATCTCGTACAATCGTAAGAATTACATGAACTTTTCATGCCGAACGTTGCTGAGAGTTTATTAGCACCGATGCACTAATGTGTTTCTTACGATGGTAAGAGATCCAATCTTTCATGCGAAAGCTCTTAATTTTTGACCAGCAGTACTATCGTGTGAAATTAATAACTGGGTAATCTTTGTAGCTGCTTCGTGGAGGCTTTAAAAAATGCAATGCAATTTTAATGTGGAATAAAGTACAGAATGATGTCTGAGCCAAGAATGGCTGTGTTCGTGCCCAGACTTCATTTCTCCCTGACAGCGAAGGCACTTTCTCTTTAAAAAACTAAATTAATGACATACAGCGTTCTTGAAAATCGTCATAAGTCGAAACATTGGAAAATTTAATGCTACAAACTTATTTTATTCGTACCATGGTCCTGTCTCAATAGCCTGAGACCGAATTTGATTCAGTAGTCTACATTTAAAAGCTACAAACACAGGGGGTGTCTGCAGCTTTGAGCCCTTGCACCTGATTGTGCATCTTTACTGTGGGAGAGCAAGCCCGCCAGTGACCATCGTCTCGACCCAGAGAGATTTGCTTTATTTGTACACATTTATATTATCTTCTTTATCTTAACGCTGAGAGGAACAGTAAACTAGCAATCTACAAATTTTCTATGCCGTATGAAATGCTCAGCTCCTGGAACTCAAAAAAAAAAAAGAGAGCGCTCGGATATGCAGCGTGCGACTAAATTTAAATGCGTCAAGTGTCCCATCACGCATCTTTCCTCCTTTTGTACCCCGGGCATGCCTTTAAATTTGAAAATAAACACATGCTGGTTGGAAGTTCGCCTCGCGAATATAACCGCACAAAAGGCGGATTTCTTGTCAGTGGAGAGGTGTGAACCACTGCAGGATCTCGCATTTCTAGGGGTTCAGTCGATAATTTCGATTTTAGGAGGTGTGCAAATTCCTAAGTAGATTTAGGGTGATCCAGTACGGTTTCCTTGTACATTACAGTGTATTGTAGGTTACAGACTTCTAATTGGATGAAAATAGCATGTTGTCATATGCGTTAGGAAGACAGTAAAAAAATCTGTCCTTTGGACAGATTGTGGAGAATGGGCCCTAGATTTGTGAACCTTCCTGCGAATTATTGTACATTCTCTCCTGATTTTGTAAATTAAACCCGAAGTTTGGGTCATTCACTTCGGTTTCGGTGTGGCCTTCTGTGCGGAGCACTTGTTAAGGAAACTGGTTAGCTTGTTTACACCTTTCGATGTATCAGTTCGCAGCTCGAGAACGAACTGAAAGATCTATATTTTGAACATCATTTTTAATAAGCTCATTGAATTCTGCAAATAATTAAAGAAGACTTAGAGATTGTGGAATTTCTTGTAGGTGACAGTAGAGAAAACAGTTTATTGGTTCAAAGAGGGAAATTGGATTAGGCTTTTGTAACCTTGTAGTGCGCTCTACCCTTTTTATTTTCTAATTCAGTATAATAATATTTTGTATACAAAATTCTGCATCAAAGTGCTAAAATAGTGTGCTATTTCCTGTTTTGTTTCTCAAAATACAGTTTTCACATCACACCAGATTTCACAAATAATCTACTTAAAACTCAATAATACATGTACGGAAGCATATTACTTGTCTCGGTTTAATTCTCATTATGTCACTTAGTGAGACATCCCTTCTCTTATTTCATCACAACTCAGTCTTGAGACACTAATATTGTAGGCCTACATACACGCATGAATGTGTCTTAGGTATATGTTGCACATAAAAAATGGTACTCTATCTCTTCCTCACTGCGCTAGCTCTCGAAGTCAAATGTTTTCCTAAGATCATCATCCACAACAGAAATTAACACATTATTTCCCATTTCAATGCGCAATTTTACATTCAAAACATACGGAATTAAGGGAAGGACAGTGCGCACAACAATAAACACTACATTCTACGACGGAAGGATAGTCAAGTCCTTAGTGTAGAGAACAAGAGACTCGGACCAAGGGCCTTATATCTCTACAAATATATGGGTACCCCAAGAACTGAAGGGTCGAGGTCTTGAAGTCTAATATACTTCTAATCTTATTAGTCTGCGTCCGACTGAACGAGCTTCTTTTGCAAGAAACCGAAAAAGAAAAGCCCAGAGACATTTCACGCGTCTCCTGAGATACAAAAAGAAAAAAAAAAGAGATAACGTGATTGGTGAGTTACGACCTTATTATATGAAAAGTGCCCTGGCATCTCCGAGTCGTCTCGCAAAATTGCTGGCGTTCTGAAAATGGCTTTTGAAATCGATACGCTGTGACAGAGACGCCATTAGCGATGTGTATTGTGACGTGACGCCGTCACGGCGGGGGGAAGTTGTGACGTCACTTTTACGTGGCTTTCAGCCCTCGCTGCCTGCTACATTGAAACGCGCCTGGGCGCCCAATGAACAATCATCGGAAAAGGTTATGTTCTGGCATAAGTTATTTTTTTGTTTGTTTCTGTCTTAAATAAACAGCTGCAGTCAAGTTGTTTCTTCAATATAATCTTCCATTTATGAACTTGAAATAACTACCCTGTCCCCTGCCAGGCTGCAATCTGGCTTTTAATTCTGCTTCGCATTAACTTTGTTTCCTGAGCGTATCTTAATGCCATGAAGGTGAGCGAACAAGTCTGTCTCCATATTGGCTGCCGTTTGACTTTCCACTCCAGTTTGCATTTATTGCGCAGCTTAAACATTTCTTTTAGCGGTGCACTCGAGCGCACCAGACTGGTTTCTCTCTATCTGCAATCGAACGTTCCCATTTCACTTCCAAAGTTCCCATATCTAAAATTTTTGCCTTGGTTCTTCACTTGGGTAAATGCATATGTTTACATTTTCCATGCTAACTTCAACAAAGTGGCACTGCAAGACCGAACTTGTCTTCATCTGTTGAATACACATTAAAACTTGAAAAACAGTAAAGAATCAATAATGTTATTGTGTTCTTTCAGCAACTATAATTTGAAAAAGGAGGGGGGGGGGGGGGGNTACGGACTGAATGAGAAGTAATCTTGGCCATATTATCTTTCACATAAATGTCATGTCTCTATTTAAACAAATGCCAGTCATCTCAAGAGATTAGATCTATGTCTGCTGAAATAAATAAACAAAATTATAAAACACTTCAACGTGAGCCTAATCCAGTCCACCATTAGGTGCCTTTTCTAGAGACGGCAACACCGATCTTCTAGCTCACCGCCATAGGGATGTCAGCCACACTTAGCCAGGCAAAAATGATCGATAAAAGGCGATAATGAACGAGGATCTTTTTTTCCTTTACTTTTTCCTCCTTTCCCTTTTTTTTTGCAGGTGTATGCGAAAGAATGAAGCAGTCGATAAATTCGTATCGAAATTGGCAGACCGTCAGGCGTTTTTACCTCCCTTATATTCAGTTTGATCAATTTGAAAAGCGTACGTAATGAAGGGGACAGCCAGCCCAATGAGGCTTGTTTAATGTTAAATACAGGTACTGGGCGCATCTGTCTGACGTCAGAGACGAAAATGGCGGCACCCTATTTGGGTAACTCAAAAATTGAAGTATTGGATTTTCTTCCCCCTTTAAGTTGGTACACTTTAATTATTCAGCACGTCTCGGCTTTTAACGTCAAGAGACCAAAAAACCCGTGGGATGACAGAATGGAAGGCGATGATGGACGAGAAGGAAACGAGAGAGCTAAGTAGAAAGTAGCTAGGGAAGAGGAAGGAGAAGAAGAAGACGAAGACAAGAAGAAGAAGAAGAGGAGAAGGAGAAGAGAAGGAGAGGACCACGAAGAATGACGACGACGACGACGATGATGATGATGATGATGATAATGATGATGATGATGGTGGTGATGGTGGTGGTGATGATGATGATGATTTAAGTAAGCTTCACCATCTCTTCTCATGCATTCTGCATTTTTCTGTTTTGTGGGTTTCTTTATTTATCATTGATGAAACTGATAATGATGATGATGATAATGATGATGATGGTGTAATAATGATGCAAATGGTGATAACAATGGTCTGTGATGCAGGATTGTGACGTCATCAATATCCAATTGTTTAGCCAAAGGAATACGAAGGGAGTCCCATATAGCAGTGAATGCTTTGCAGTACTTGGAGATAAAGAGTATCCAGAGAAGTACAGGTACCTTAAACCATATCCAAACTCTACTCCAGTTTTGACATTTGAGATTTTGCCCATTAACGATGAGATCTTTTTCCATGTAAGAATTATATTAGTAGCTCGGTGCTGAATGCACCGGTTCGTAGCGTTCAACAAGCAGAGTTAATGTAATTCTTATGATGGTAAGAGATCCCATCATTACGGCAGAAGCTCTCAGTTTTAGTCTGTTTTGACAAATAATGTAGTATGACAAGTCATATGCACGTTTTAGTATCAATTTGTTCCGAATTTTAGCCTGTTTTTACCCCAGTATGCGTATTCTTATAACACTATGCCAACTCAAAATTTTAAACACGGAACATTTAAAATGTGAAAAAATTAGTCTCTCTATATAAAAATTGTGTACAGAAATTTAAAAAATTGGCTGCACACTCTTCCATTTTGCTCTAAACTTTCATCATGTGATATACGATATTTTACGTCAACAGGAACGTATTAAATGTGATGTTTCCTCTCCACCACCCCATTCCCACATCCGCTTCCAACATTTTTCTTCTGTTCCAGAAAGTCTGACATACTAAAACATCAAATATGATGGATACGCTTTAAATCTCTCATGACCTTGGACCTGTCCTGAACGATAATAATAATAACAACGGGCATATCGATGCCTAAACATCGCTGTATCGATATTCCGGGAGACATCGTTTATGCATCGATGTTGTCAAGAAACATGGATTATTTCAATGTTTAATTCTTTATTACATAAAGAATCATTCATTGTCCATTTCCATCAATGCCTGCTCACTTTTTATACTTTTTGACTTGAAGGCATTTTCATTTCATCATCCCCAAAGGCTGCTGGAGGCTTGATCAAGCAGCTCAACATGTTATCTTGCTGCCCTGGCGAAATCTCAAGGGAGACGAACTCTGCAGGGATATTCACTGACATTAAATTTACATCTTTGACATTTTTTTTAAAATTAATTTTGTTTTGAAACAAATATCCATATATTGATGTTCATCTCACACACAAAAAAAATATCGATGTCAACATTGACGGTGTTTTCTTTTTTTTTTTGTGCCTAATACTAATATCGTCCGCTCTTACTGATCGCTACATGCACATGGAGACGTGGGTTGATGGATGGACAATGCTGAGCTACGGGAATGCATGGCTTTTCTACACTTTACCAGCGGAAGGGGAGGGAGAGGAGGTGACACTGGCTTTATAAGACTTTTGTTAATGGGAAGAAAAAGGAAGTGGGGAATTTGGGGGTTTGTGGGGGGTTTGGGTCGGAAATGATAGTTCTAAATAAATCCCAGACTGTTCCTTACTTCGAATGACCACTTAGCTATCTCAGTGGTTTCATTCCATTTAACTCAGATATAACCTATATAAGACACACACAGTATACAACAACATCAACGAGAACAAAATCTGTTCTGTAAACGCCCTGTATCTCTAGCCGCTTCAGCACCCTCCTCCCTCTTCTCCCCTCCTCCCATTTCCTTATCTCGACACCGCAGCTAGTAACACTATAATTCGGAAGAAAAGAGCCTAGCTAGCTGGAACGAAACCTACATATGAAGGTATGAAGGTTAATCTGGTACACAAAATGCTGAGCTATGTATGACCTTCTGGGACTAAGCCATTTATTTTATTTTTATTGATTACAGATACTCTGATTTGAGGATGTTCTAGCTATAACATGTCACCATCNTCATTCCCTTTAACTCAGATATAACCTATATAAGACACACACAGTATACAACAACATAAACAAGAAAAACATCTGTTCTGTAAACGCCCTGTATCTCTAGCCGCTTCAGCCCCCTCCTCCCTCTTCTCCCCTCCTCCCATTTCCTTATCTCGACACCGCAGCTAGTAACAATATAATTTGGAAGAAAAGAACCTAGCTCGAACGAAACCTACATATGAAGGTATGAAGGTTAATCTGGTACACAAAATGCTGAGCTATGTATGACCTTCTGGGACTAAGCCATTTATTTTATTTTTATTGATTACAGATACTCTGATTTGAGGATGTTCTAGCTATAACATGTCACCATCCGAACATGATTCTGCTGTATGATATCGGCAAAGCTGCAGAATAAGGAGAGAAGCTGTAAGGAAGTGAGCATAGCATGGCTTACATTTCACTTTCGACTTTTCCTTTAATGGCCACATACGTCTGCTGCTGTCTGAGCCTGGTATTTTGATAACAAACTAATTTACTGACAAGATTTACACCTCTACAGTCGTGTTCTCGAAAGTCCTGTTCTAGATGCACAGTAGGTCGCACTATCAAAGGATATAATATATAAATCGTGATACGAGGTCGCGACACCGCCGAATGCACCAAGTTACACCATTAATGAATGCACTACGTAATTGCATAGAGTCGCATCATCATTGCGCACCAAGGCAAGGTAAACAAGGAGTCATACCACTCCTGAAGGCACAAGTCGCACTATTGCTGACCGCATAAATACCGACGTCGAGTCTCAACAAACCTTAATGCCAACAAATAACGACATGCCGTTCTGAATGCACAAAACGGTCTTGGGTTGCAACTCAACCGAAAGCGCCATGAACACCGTCTCCCTTCCTCCCTCCCCGGGGTTGCACCATTTTTAAACACCCATGTCATACCAACAGAACCAGTTCGATTCATATTGGATGGAGCGTACTAGAAACTTCCAAAAGTCGCCCCATTTCTAAAAGCTCAAACAGTAGCACTGAAACGCACCATCACAGAAAGCGCAAGTGACCGATGGACCAATCAGACAGCTAGAGATAAAACCCAACTGTCAGAGATCCACCTAGTATTTCGACTGCCAGACACTCTCTGGTGAACAGACTGATCCCCGACTTAAAGAAATTCTAGACTTGGTCTTAACTGTCTTGATACACATTTGAACCAAGTACCCTCACTAGACCAGTGTTCTCAGCCCCACAAACCTACATTCCCAAGGGCGCCCCGTGGAAAATCCGGGAGTACACAAAGAGAGCAGTGGTACATCAGCCGAGAAAGTTTGGAAACCTTTGATTTTGACTTCTGTAAGTCAAAATCAGATCCATAGCGAGGGGATCGTGACGTCACGTCAGTCTCTCACCTCCTGGTTTGCCATCAAGATCTATTTATAGCAAAACCTGACTCCTTATCAAATGTGATGCAGCAAAACGAACCGAGTCAGCGCCGGCCTTTTAGTAGCTCTCACTACCCCACCTCATCCCCATCCCTTGTTTCGTCGTTGTTGTTGTTGTTGTTGTTTGAAAAATGCTTCTAATGGACGGAATTTCCAGTGGTTTTTCTTTTTCAAGAAAATTAAAATGCTTCCATGACATTTGAAAATATATAAACCAGGCTCTTTATATTAATAGGATTTGTGGATGTTGCGAGGATGCTGGTTTCGGCTCTGCCTAACACGTGAATAAAAACAAAATATATCCGCGATGTCGGCTTGTACGAGGGTGGCCTCAAACATTTCTGATCCAATTTTTTTTTTGATGTGGACCAATTATTGTGATAATCAGCAGCGTGCATAACACTTCACAACATAAGCATGTCGCTTCATCAATCTTCGTAACCCCAAGCCCTTTTAACGCATTTTCACTTGATCTAAACACGTGCAGGGAGCATTATGTCAATGTTTATTTATATCTGAAACTTTAATTTCAGTAACAGCAATAAACTATACAGCAGAAAGCCGCTCTGCTTTATGGCATCCTTCGTTTATTCTCTGCTTGTTCTAGGCGCCCATAAAGACGCCCTGCTAAACAGAGAGGCGACTGTGTCTAATGACATTTCACTGTTGGCATTTCTCAAAAGGACGCGAGCTGTTCAAGGGACACTAGGCTCACATAGCAAGGAATCAATACTGCTCGCTTACCATATACCACGTTAAGGCATCCTTAAAGGTGCGTCAACAAGATCAGAGCTGTGTAGACATCGAAGAGCGATTCAATACAGTGCTTCTGTTGCTGGGTTAAAAAAAAAACGTTGGTATAGCGTGCGGTTCTCATTGTCATCAGCCTACACTCTGAGTCAAGAATACTCAACTTTCTCACTTGAATGTCAAAAGTTCTGAACTTGTAGGCTATCTTGAGTGTGAAAAAGGGCTAAAATTTCTCATAATTCATTAGGGATCAGGATATCTTCTCTCGATTGTGAAATTACCTCTGTAAACTACAAAAAAAAAATTTCCTATAGATCTATGTACATTATGAACATTACATAGATCTAACTACATGCTTACCATATCATGCTTTGCCATATCACAGAGTCCTGCTTTCTATGCTTTGTTACAATCATCAATGACCATGACTAGAATATAGCATTTTCTTACTTCTTACTGTCTATGTCTGTGCTGTAGACTCCGTTACAAGACAATAATGTTATTCGCAGTTTCTGTTTAATTGCAACTTCTGCTTAATCGCAAAATCTTTCACCAAGTGTTTTGTAACTAAAAAGTCATTGGATAATCGCAACTCTCTTTATCCGCAATGCTTTCATGCTCCCGGGAAGCTGATAGTAAGCGGAGCAGACGGTCCGAGTATCCGCTTGTAAGAATGTGAGGTGAGGAGGAGAAGGGGCGAAGGACAAGGAAGAGCTAAAAGAATGAAAAAAAAACCAAAAAACAACCCAATAATATGAAGAAGAATTCGAAGAAGAAGAAGAAGCAGCAATCTAGACGAAGATTTGAGAGAATTACACAGACTAGACTAAAGTAGCTCTCCGCTCTTACAGAACTGTCCAAAACACAGAGAGCGGGTGAAAAGTACCCATCTATATTCGCTGGGGACTAATTGGTGTTTGCTTCCGGTCAACGCGACTCAATGGATTCTGGGTAGGATAATTATTTTCATTGGGATGGGTTCAGGCTCTTTCTCGAGTGCGGGCAAACATGATTTCTGGGACGTTGTCCGTGACCTTCTTTAACGTCAGGAGTATAGAGGTCAGTTGTGAGGAACCACCATTCACTGAGCGAGAAAGGAAGTTTATCTCCCTTGGTGTGGACAAAGGACGACAGGAGAAATAACATATAGACTATACAGTGATAGTCACCAACGGTTCGCTGTCAACCCTCAAAACTGGCGCTGGTCAAAACTACACGGATTAAGAGTCAAAAGGTCCCATCCACAAAAAATAGCAATTTTGAGATCAAGCATATCATTGATTATCGACTGTCTAACTAATATTCAAGCGTAGTCAAGCGTATCAATCAAATGCCGAGGAAAAAAAATGCCAGTCATCCGATCATGTAGTCCCACATCTTGTTCATACTTTTAAGATCTACAGATGTCAGTGGTTATAATTATGTTGGACAAGAAAGCTTCACGCTGGGTCATCAAAGTACCAGTTGGCAAAGGAGTGAGAGGAAGGGGGTAGCAAAGTTTCAATATAAAAAACAACAGTTCCTCGAAACAACCATTTACTGTATATGTTTTGCGATGATGTGACCCGGAAGAAATGGAAAAGGAAGGCAGACCACAACTTCCGGATCACTGTCCAACTTATGTACCAGACGCCGACTAAGCTGACCAATCAATGGACAGATATGACCAAATCTCGGACATAATCCTACGATTTGTAGATCTTCATGATACCTCAGACCGTCTGTAACAAGGCGGAAAAGCAAAACAAGGTTGCCAGCTGGGCTTCAAGGTCAAATTCGAGAAAAATAGTATTTTTGACGAATTCAGTTCCTGTCTAGGTGTCATGTGACATCATCACTTCGCTGCCTAGGATTAATACTGTCGCAAGTCCAGTGGCTTTATAGACTTACGACAGTATTATTTCAGAACGGCGATTTGGCTTCAATATAGTCTACGTGTAGTTTGTTATATAAAGAATGTATACTTGGCATCTTTTGGATGCAGATTTGGCCTCGTTTCGAAAAATAATCTGATAACCCTCGAGCGAACAGAACTCTCATAATATTTATGTTAAGCTTGTCACTAGTAAGTGACTAGTAACTGATTAGTGACATGAATGGTACACAGCATGGCGATGCCATTGCATGCTATACACATGCGTTTCCATTTCAACAAACCGATTCTGCATTTGTGATGAATAGGCGAACAATACATATATAAATACAATGGTAAAGCTAGCATATAGCACAAGTATAATCTAACATAAATATATGTAAAGACGTTATTTAACAGTTATTTTAAATATACCACACAAACTACAGAAGGCTTTCTTTTATTTCTCCATACTTCAGAACCCAACGACAACAGTAACTCTGAAAACCCACGCAATAGATGTAATCCCACGTCCGTTTTACATTGTAGTAAAGGACCCAATCACTTCACAAACTCGAAATCATCGCCTCGATACATAATATGCCCTGTAGCTGCAGTTTTTTTTAAATTTGTGTGGTCAGAATTTGCCTCACTCTTTTCATCCCAATGTATGTGGCTTTAATCTACGAACACTGGGTTATAATCTGAAGGCTGTTCAACGATTGGTGTTGTGATCGCTAACCCGCAGGTATGGCCATGTTTTGAGACATAGCACATTAATGTTATACCCTTTTGTAAAATTTGAAAACAACTGTTTGGTTTCAGGGTTACTGCATCAAGGTGATGAAATTATGGTCACATTCTAATAAAATTCGAATTTTTGAGGTCCCACTGTAGTAAAATGCATTGCTGAATAAGATGTGAACTTTGGGTAACTGGTTAGGTCGAACTATCATTTGATCATGATTGTCTCTCACTTAAGCTATACAATGGAATCACCCTATAGGAGTCCTATTTCAACGACAAAAGAGTAAGACAGACTTGCTGGAAAGCACAACCACTGCCATTACCAAGGGAAAAAAAGCAACAAAAAAACCCAAACAAACAGAACTCACTCTTTACCAACCACTGCCTCCCCCTTTCACTTTGAGGAAAATCCCCTTCACTCACGCGCGACGCACGTCCTGGTGAGCACCACTCGATTGGATGCTCGTGACTTTTAGCGCAGCCGGAGAATTTGCTCATTAAAATCGACCGCTTCCGAGACGCACTGGCAGGACAAAAACGAAAAAAAAAAAACAAAAACGAGGATGCGCTATGCCGCGCCTGTGGAATTATTCCCAGCCATGTCCATGGAGGTATTATGGGCAATTCCAGCAAAATACCACATCAGTGACGCAAAATTTCTGAAAAGCTTTGACTTTTACGTAATTAGGCTTGGTTGTTTCTACTACTACCAGGGGTTAACATAAATTCAATGTAGCCGGAAACTAATCGTTGAGTGGTCGTTTGTTTGTGCCGTTTCAAAAGGCCAAAGTCGCACCAGGCTGGGTTAACGCAGGTTTTCCCTTTAACCCGATATAGTCCAATAAAATAAGCTCATTCTCATTATTCTAGAATGTACCCAGTGGGACCTAGGACCTCCGTACGAAAGGTCTTAAATTGCAGGACCACAAAAGGAAAGCTTTTCCCAAGGAAGATTTACAGACCTGCTACCTAGTAAAGTGCAAGCTCTTGGGAAAAGTCTGTGCTTAGGTGGGCGGAGGGAAGGGGGAGGAAGGCGAAGGGGAGGGAACTACTGCATTCATCACTCTCTTTTCTCTAATATTATCCCTCCGCGACCCTGTGCCATGGTGCCCCCCTTGCGGTCCAAGATTTGTGGCGTCTTGGGGATAAGAGACCCGAAGATAGATGCCAAACGTCTGGCGCTTGTCTTTCTGGTTTTGTTTTAGTCTCATCTGTCCATACATCTATGTTCCAGACAGCCAGAACAAGTCCATTATTGGCAACCTCAAATCGGCGTAAACTGGCTGTTTAACATCGTAAAGAAAAGGGAAGCTCGCATATTTCAGTCACATAAAACAAGACGATTCCATTTAAAGGCCCTCACTGGAAAGCAGAGTGTTTAGAAAATGAAGCAGAAGAAGAGTCAGCGAGCAGACAATAGAAAAAAGAGACATGGACGATATGAAATTCTCATTTGCTGAGGAGAGATACACAACAAAACGTCCTCAGAGGGCCATCGCAAAAAAAAAAATAAGTGTTTCACTAGTTTCAGCCCACAGGCTCTTCTGAATTAGTAAAATCTAATGAAGCATGCCTTTGTTCATGCAAAATAACACTAACAGTGTGATTGTATTATCAAATCCCGTTTCCGAAAGTAAAAGAGTCACCAGGCTATAAAACCCCATGTAACAGTAACAGATCGTATCAGCCTTTGTCTTCCTCTGATAATAGAAGATTGGAAAGCGGATGTATTGACTGGTGGAGTTCTGGCTTGCCGGAGTTGTAGCTTGTGACGCCTGGACGAAAGTACGTGCATAATATAAACGAGAGCCGTCCATTATATTTCTTGACAGTCACAGGGAAGGTTGTGGAGGGAAAGGGAGAAGGGACAGGCCACCTCTAGACCTACGTCATGATTTCAAGTGCTGTTGTTGCTGAAAAAGCATTTCTTTATTGTCATAAACGATTAATTCCTTAATTGGTATGTGTCTTACTGCCTTCTATTAAATGATTTTTTTTTGGCGAAGTGTCATCTGAAAAAGTAAATTATATGTATTTTCACCAGTAATTTTCATAACACAAAAGTGAAGATTATTGCGCCTAAAAATATCACTTGAGAAACTTCATATGAGAATCTTGCCAGATGACATGATACACTCAGATGCATATGGTCACATACACGCACATACATACACACACGAAAGCGCATCTCCCACACTATCCCCAGTTTAGACACAAGGAATGAATTACAAAAAAAATGTCAACAGTGCTTCATTGGAATCCCTTTCATAACCCATGTTAGAATCGCTTTCAGGAAGAAGCCAAAAACAAACACTACCGCTTTATTGCAAAATCCGCTTAGTTGCGATTACGCGGAATCGATCGGCAAGAAAACAGAAAACACCAACCAAAAAAAAAACAGTAACAAAAGCACGACAATAACACCAGGATCAGAATTAGCTGCCTTGAGGAGGTAAAAAAAATCAACAGGAAAAATCCTCTTACGGTCGGCGCTTATTGTCTTGGCATTCTGATAAATGGAACAATAACTGTGTCTGGACTTCGGGATAAAGAGGTGTGGGGAATAAGAAGACAATAAAAACGAACGTAGCAGAATGGGGAAGCAGGAAAAAAAATGCCAACACGAATCGAAATTTAGCGGTACCACTCAGTGATTTCCAAACTTTTAGGCCCTCGAGATACTAAAATCGAGTAAATAGAGACATAACAATGTCTGGGCTGTCGGATGAGGAGATGTGTGGGGAAAACAAAAAAGACA
>JAWQUT010000207.1:758561-786061 GCA_033807755.1 Ellobium chinense
TATGGATACCAATTTATAGGTCATCAGCTGTGACGATAAACACAAAACATGAACGTACTGCGTTTAAACGAAAAAAAAATTCATTTAATCGAACTGCTTTAAAAAAAATGTATTACTCATTACGGTCACTGCATCCATTATTCCAAATCACGTCTCGCTGACAGATGCCTATTACAGATTACTATTTTTGCACCCAATGTAAATGAGAAGTAAGTCGCTAATTTTGGATATATTAAGTTAGTGGTCCGACCTGAACGCTTAACATCTGTACTTTCATTAGGTGGAATATTTTGGCCTCACATTATTCTAGCCGGAGAAAAAAAAAGTTTAAAGTGCAAGGGGATCACTTATTTTTCTTTTCACACAGTGGAAACAATTCTGAGAAATCGCGATTTAAGAGCAATTTTATACTATTTTTTAATCCATCTGATATGCTTCACAAAAACACAAATTTATCTACAATTAGCAACCATTTGCCCATGTTGCTGTGTTTGTTGTTGTTAATCCATGTTGTGAGTTATTCACTCTTGTCGGATACTGCCAGTCTTGAATATTTGGACGTTCTCTGTCATTAATTTGTTCAGTGACCCATATAGCACCATTTGTCCACAAAATCAATGTTTTTGAGTAGAAAAATGATTTTCATCTCGATATCCGCAACAAAACAAAAAAGCCCCGATCGTCCGTGGCGCCTGATATCTCGGATCTTAGTCTAGCGACATAATCAGCTTTTTGACTGACTGCATGGGGTTGATAAACTACTGGATCCAGCCAGACTGGCTTAGCACGCTTTGTTCCCAATAGCCGCATAGCTGTTTATCCCGTAGGCACCATCATGCTGTTCATGGATTGATTTAGGCCTAACACCTCTCAATTATGTATTTTTGTTGCCACACTGTCCCTGTTAACGCTGTTTTCGACAAAAAATTAGGTTTGCATACCAATGTTAAACGGATCGTAATTAGTATGCAATCCTTTAATTAGGATAAACTAGCTCAATTGCCTAAAGCCTAATTGATACAATGATATGCTGTTCTGTTTTAATATGCTTGGAGCTGCAGCGTCGTCGAATGGTTATAGCGTTGGACTCAGGATCTAAAGGTCTTAAGGTTCGATTCCCGACTAAGGCAAGATTGTGTGGTAAGTGCCTTAAAAAGCATTTTCATTCACATTTTCTTTAGTCCACCCTCCACCCGTAAGTAGAATGGATACCTGGCTATTGATAATGGAAGACAGTGTCAGAATGATGTGTGGTCAGAGCCTGTAAATGACCGCTACACTGTATGCTCCTCCAGGGAGTGGAGAAAATTTATTTTTAGATTTAATGAACTCCTGGGGTAATAAACATGAACTTGGTAATAAAAATATGAAGTTGCGTGAACGGGCGTTAGCCTGGATACGAGACTTATAAACCTTACTATTATATTAGTGATATGTAATTTCTGATTCTGTTATAAAAATCAAGTAGAATTCTGAGCAGATGATCTAAATTTTTGGAATACGAATGTTTACCTCAATTCGGGCTTTATCACCACAGTAATTTCAGTGATTTTTATCAGATCAGAAAAAAAACAACAAACTGTTTTCATTTTTGCCCTCGTGAGTTGAGTCAGGCAGATTATACCAAATGGCCTAGGCTCGAGCAGTTTAAATCTCAAGACCTAGGCGAAGCACTCTAGCGCTCACTTCTAACCAAGGAATTTGTTACTTGCTTCGTAAATGACAGTAGTTGGATGGTGTATTGGGTTACAGCGAGTACAGAAATCTCTCAGACTGCAGTTGTCTATTGTTGAGATAGGCGACTGATTTGCTATGATTGTGATGATATTTCAATGCAACATCGAAAATGATGTGTAATACATGTTTCGTTTCCAGCTTTGGCAAAGGCAGTCTAAGGTGTCAACGCTCGTCTCCTTTCAACTCCATCTTTTTTTCTCAACCAAAGCCGTAAACATAGAAATTCAATTCGCTGGAGCATCTCAACCTCTCGACTGAGCTACACGGTAAGAATGGCCGTTCCACAGATTCTGGAATGGATTCGATTTCAACCATTTCGACCTCCAAATCAGAAGACTTGAATACGATACCAAATACTTGCCAGATTTAGCAGGTTATAAATAAATAAAGATAGGAAATGAGAGCGCTAAGTTATCAATCCAGGATATAAATTAAATATATAAATAACATTTTAGGGGGCAAACAAAACAAGTCTTAGTACTGTTTTACATGAAAACTAATGGGATCGGAATGGTTAAAAGAGCTGCCAGTGCTTAGCAGTAGTAAAGGGCTATGCTGTTTCGACATAGTTATTGTTCGATGGTGCTGCTGCTGTCATCAGCGTGACAAGATTTTAACAGGTATTTCTGTATTGCTCCCGTATAAATGGGGTTAATCCATAACAACTTGGAATTTCATTCCGAAATTAATAATACTTAAAAATCAAAATATGTCAATTTTCGAGATTTTTTTTTTTTTTTGAGTAATACTTATTTGCACGGATTCAGTGAATTGATGTCCACGGAATAGATTTCTAGTGTGGAATCGAGATTCGAGAAGTGGAGTCGGAATCGGCCTAATTTAGCGCAAGATTGTAACCAAACTCATCCACTCTCAAAATCTGGCCTGTGTTTACATGTCCTGGAGATGGAGCATGCCTGTGCATCCCGACTATTATGTAGTCCCGGCATCTTAATCATTGTCCTCAATAAAAATCAACTCATCAATTTTCTGCGGTGTGCAGACCACCCAAACAACAGGTTCTTCAGCTGCGTCTGTCTGGCAATGAGCCCTATGCATGCTGCATTCTTCTAGAGCAGTGTGGCTGAATGATTACAGCGTTGGTTTCAAGAGCTAAAGGCAGTGGAACCCATTCCTGACCAAGGTCGTGCTGTAAGTGCCCGAAAAAGCATTTCCATTCACAATTTCCTCTGTTCACTAGTCTGTGAGATAGATGCTTTGCTAAAGGCAGTGAAAGACAGTTTCAGAAAGCTAGTTGTCGGGGTCTGTAAACGGCAGCGGCAATGTGTATTCCCCAGGGAGTTCAGCAATCCCTAAAGTCATCTGGACTGCAGGGGCAATAAAAATGTATAACTTGTGTGAGCGGGCATTAGTATGGATATGAAGCTTATAAATCACATTGTTTCTTTCAGCTCGGTATTAGAACGATGTTACTCGCTGCGAGATGAAGTATGGAACAAAGATTAAATGAGTAGAAATGCATGTCCATCACGTGCTCCTTGTGGTTTATGTAACTTTTAAAAATTACCAAGATGAAAACATGACCCCTCTACCATTATACGTGCATAGATTTGAACTGCTGCAATTCTCCTTAGAGATAAACTGACGAAACTTTGTAAAGAGAAACTAAAAACTTTTCTCGGAAACACATTTCCGGTTGTGGATTAATCTCTCTGACAAAATACCGACGAAATAAATACATGTACAAAGTGCTCAAAACCCCCATCCTATCTTCTCTACAAAAAGTCATTTCATGATGTTAGTTAAGTACATTGCCCACAGTCGTTTTCCGAGTCAGAAGCTCCAAGTCAAAGCCAGCATATTTCTTGGACAGTGAAGAGTGTGGGCAAAGACCTTTTTGTCAAAACGGAATGTGAAGTGTTGTCATTCGATTTCCCTGTTTCATTTTGTGGGGGACGACGAGATGAATTTGTGGGTGAGTGGAGGAGAATATGATTGGGGGTACAGTACTCGCTAGGGCACATGATGTGGTTACTTAGGGATGGTTGAGTGGAGTGAAGAGGGTGAGAACTAGAACTTGGAGACATAAATGGGGGAAGGAGAGTGAGTGAGTGAGTGAGTGAGTGAGTGAGTGAGTGAGTGAGTGAGTGAGTGAGTGTGAGTTGAGTGAGAGTGGGTGAGTAAGAGAGAGAGAGTGAGTGAGTGAGTGAGTAAGTGAGTGAGTGAGTGAGTGAGTGAGTGAGTGAGTCAGTGAGTGAGTCAGTGAGTGAGTGAGTCAGTCAGTCAATCAGTTAGTTGAGCTGAGGGCAAGTTACCTACTCATACCCATAAAAGCATTAAAATAAAATAAGAGATAGGTGATTCAATATAAGATAGAAAGAACGCCTGAGAGAAGAAGGAAGAGATAAAGCGAAGTTGCAAATGGAGGCCTAAATGTGTTGATCATTAAGATTAATTCTGTTCGTTCGCCGGCCGCGGATCCCACCACCATCAGGCATTCACACAACTGTATCAGGCGAGCCCAGCAGAACTCTTCATTAAAATTTAAAACACGACCTTGTCAGATGCTTGTAAATTCCAGCATTTAAGAATGTGGCAAGCTAGCATTAACGCCTAATGGCGCCTGAGCCATACGAGATCGTAGCTGCCATGGGTTTTTTGTTCTTTCCTAGTGAATTCAAGCAGGGGCGGCGATTTGGGACAGAGGTGGACATTTGCTTTACAAAGACCGACGCATGCGCAGATCATCTGGACCAATCGTCTGCCAGCCTTTCTTGCTGTGTTTGACGTCACGCAGTACGAGTAATGGGGGCGTGCGCTGGGTGAAAAAACCCCGACTTTCCAGCGGTATTTTTCCAGAAACTGTCAAGCGGGAATAAACAGAATTGAATTGAATTGAATTGAAATGAAAAATATACGCAGTTTAATTTTATGACACCCCCCCCCCCCCCCCCCCNCCCCCCCCCCAAAAAAAAAATAAATAAAAAGGACATTTAAATCAGGCTGCAGAGCACATAAATACCCCTGTCCCTTTGAAGGGCCAGGGATGAATATATTATATTCACCAAGGAAACAGTTCGTGAAAATTTGGAGATCTGAGGGGGGGAGGGGGGGTTGCTATGGAGGAGACCACTTGCCTTGCCATTCCCTTATGAATGAATAACTATTTCCCACTGGCCAGAGAAAGTGTAACCAGACTGACCCCTCACGTTGGAAGGAGGGGGTGGCTAGGGTGTCCCGCCCCCTCCTCCTATTTGGATCAGCTATTGAAAAGGGGGATAGGAGAGTGAAGAGGGGAAATGGGGCATATGAAGTATTCAAATATTATCTGTTGCCTCGGAGAGGGAAAATGCATCTCATACTCATCCGTTCCTGTTACCCCCTCCCTATCCCTATCTTTTCGAAAGAATTTGATCTTGGGGGTAGGGGTGGAGTCGTGGTGGTAGCAAATTTATGAGATCAAAAGATTTAACTAAAAAGCGATTTAAGCATGATTTCGATAGGCTGCAAAACAAGTATGGCCTCACTTTAGTTAATGAAAGTAATTATATTTAGAAATCTCTTATCCAGGCAGCGTTCCCTGACCCACTTAGCATTAGGAATACTCAGCAGACTAGAGCACTCAGTGGCTTTCTCAACCCTCTCCTCCCTCATCAATTCCCTGGGGAAGCATTCAGTGTCCCTGCCATTTAATAGATGCTGATTTTTTGTTCTTTTTTGCATTAACTCTCAATGACAATGCCATAGGCAGATACACATATTTACAGAGGGAGAGACCGAAAAAAAGTGTGAATGAATCGCTGTCCCAAGGTATTCACAATAGTATATTCATGACGGGATCGAACCTACGATATTTTTTAACCCATTCCCAACAGCCAAAATTACGCCCATGAAGCCAGTGTCTCTTTTCCGCACTGTAGCTAAAATATGCCAAGATCTGTCGCACCGACGTGACATCGGCGGAAACGGTAATGAAAAAACATACCCACCGAAAATCATGTTTCCCCAGGGTATCTCATCAACCTAGAGCCCTAGAAGTTTCAGACATTTATTAGATGGCCAAATCACTCATTTTGTACAATCCAATCCATCCACTGATGTATAAAATCCCCTTTTTTCGAGTGTCTGCCAGCCAATGCCAGGGTGTCGAAATATGTAAAAAGATCTGTGATCCAAGATGAAGCATCCAACTTTAAAGTTTGAGGTACAATTTGAGACTCACAATTCTAAAAATAAAGCTAATTATGTCTATGAATTAGCATGCGGTCAATTTCAGCCCAATGACAAAATGCGGACCAAATCAGAAGGAGAGGTGACTATTTTTGAACAAGATTTGTCAAAAATTTTGGGCGTTGACCCCCGAATTTTTCTTCCCCTTGAAAGATCGACCAAAAGAAGTTCTCCATGAGAAAAATATTCCAAAATCACAATGGAACTTGTAGACTGACACATTTTTTTATAGGACCGAAAGAAGAAGAAAACAATAAGTGCCAGTAACGTAGAGAAGAAATTATAATGTAGCCCCATGCAATCTTCGTTGTAATAACTCTGCTGCTAGTTTTTTTTTCTTCTTTCAATAGCCTTGGAAAAATAGACACATTCTGTAGTTGCCTCATGGAGTAGCCCATGCAATTTCCGTTTTGATAACTCTACTGGTGGTTTTTCTGAAGGCTTCGAAAGATAGACAAATTCTGAGGTCACCTTCCATCTCGTGGGTCAGCGGAAGTGGCAGTCTGATTATGAGCTTGATTGGGAGTGGTTATGATGTGGGTCCCTGGACTAACCCAGATTAACCTTATGGATAGACGGATGGTAAACCGCACATCATATATTTTAGTCTCGCTGCTCGACTGTTCAGCCTTAAGTATCACACGTAATCCTCCCGGGTCTCACCGCCACTTACAATGTGATTACGCACCAACGCCCATGAAATCCCCCCTTTGTCTTGTATCGCTGCCTCGCCTACCCACATCTCCCGATCACAATAGGCGAGTGTTGAATTTTTTATCAGCCTGCCTGGAAAATTTGTCGCATAGGTGTGAAATTGTTATTGATGGTCCTAATGGGTATGGGTTAATGCTTTGTCCTATAAAGTGTTGGGGATGGTGGTGGAGGCATGGGATGAAAAGGGATAAAAGTGAGGCAATCAGTGAGTGAGTGAGTGAGTGAGTGAGTGAGTGAGTGAGTGAGTGAGTGAGTGAGTGAGTGAGTGAGACTGACTGACTGACTGACTGACTGACTGACTGACTGACTGACTGACTGAAAACAAAATATTCATATTCCCTTTGTAATAATACCTCAGATTTTCGATTTTGCGGAATCACGTCCATATCATCGAATCTGAGAATTATTAGAATTCGTGAGTCCTGACACAATGAAAGCAAAGGACTGGGGTCTGCAGATATATCGAGTACATGAGGCTAAAAGGTATGAGATCCTATAGTAAATTACACCCACAAAATTACGTGAAAATGCGAATTACAAGGCAGTGCGCAAAGAAAGCACAAAACAATATAGAGGTGCCCAGAAATTACAAAATGACAGAGAAACAGCGAGAATGTACAAATAGTAACAATGAGTCGCGAAATTACAAAATAACAGATAAGAACCGAGAAAGTACAAATAACAGAGGTGCTTAGAAAGTACAAAATAATACAGAGGGGCCGAGAAAGTACAAAAACAATAGGTAAGACCCGAGAAAGTACAAAATAACAGAGAAGAGCCCAGCAAGTACATAATAATAGAGAAGAGCTAAGAGAGTACAATTTATAGAGAAGAGCTGAGAAAGTATTAAATAATAGAGAATAGTGTAGAATAGGTCACTGACCCTGAGATGAATCTAAGATCTATCATTGGCGTAACAAACGGATGGGGTGGCCCCGCAGGCTGTAATAGAATTGCCAACGGTTATAGCTTAGCGGGATTATTAGTTTAGAGTGCGGGAAGAGAAGGCGGATTGCTTTGAGTTTGAGGGTGAGAGAAGGGGAGGGTGAACCAACCGAGGAATGGAGAGAAGGAGATGAGGACGGACAGACGGATGGACAAACAAGCGGATAGACATTAGGTGGATGGATGGACGAGAGCGCAGACGGTCATATGAATGGATGGATGAATGGATGGATGGATGGATGGATGGATGGATGGACGGTCATAAGGATGGATGGATGGATGGATGGATGGATGGATGGATGGATGGACGGATAGATGGATGGATATGGCTGGTATTTTTACTCTTTTTCCTTTATCTCTCTTTTCCTTTGTTATTCCTTAAGAAAGTATCAGATGGCGCTAATTCAGGACAAGAGGGGAAGACAAAAATGATATAAAGAGAAATTCTAAGAAGAGAATAGATGAAAAAGCAGAAAAGGAAAGGAGTCTACAAGTACAAGGGGCAAGAGGAAAGAGGAGGATCTGTTGCTAAATATATATAAAACAAAGACTTCGTACTGAAGGTCCGCCCGCAGCTGACAAAGCAGACATCAGTAAGACTTCAGCATTCTCTGGTAGCAATGACCTTCAAGAGGCCCTTTACACAATAAACACAAAGGTGGTTGAACAAATCCACTGAAAGATGGCATCCGATTTATCATCTACAGATTTATGACTTATTTATTTGGATATTACTGTATCTTCAAAATCGTAAGGTCCAGTCAATTTATTCCTCAGCACAATAAATGGGCACAAACAAGCATACAAAGTGGAGAGTAAACCTTTTTATTTTTAAATTTTAGAGACAATAAAGAGAATGGTGACCACAAATATAAAGACAATAGCAGGGGTAAACACGACTAGAAATAAAAAAAAAACAGTAAGCCCAGAACAGTTGGAGGAAGGAGAATAGACGAGACCTAGACAGAACAAAGGATAACACGAAATAATAATATTATGTTTCTGTCGACCCTCATATATATTATATATGACGTCAAAGTCGGTTGTGAAAGGAAAGATATATGATATAAAGGGGGGAGGGGGGCGTGGAGGGTTAGGGTGTAGGGAGATGGGATGAGGAAGACCTTATAAGTCCTGCCATTTTCGACGGTCACAAGGTGATATAAATCAGCATAGAAATCATAAATCCTGGCCAAACTCATTACAAGAACCGTCTGGTGTAGACTATAGCCTTTTCATTTTGAGTCTTGGCTGTGAAGACTCTAGACAGGGATTGTGTGCTTGTAGGGGCCCCAAGGACTCTATCGCGGGGGAATTCGCCAATATTCGAATATCCGTCTGCACTTTTCGCATATTCGAAAAGGCATTTCCAATAGACCTGATTAACCAACGGTGATGGTATGAAGATGCCAATAGCACCTGGCATAAAAATATGCAATTTTAAATAGTCCCTATAAAATCAGAAAATTGGCCATGGGGAAGGGGGAAGGGGTTGGATTTTAATTTCAAAGGCTTAGATAGGTGCAAATATATGTGTAGACTCAGAATAGGTGAGGTTTAGTCACTCAAGTATAAAATTTGTGGTTGTTGCTAGGTGGGTAAGGTTACCCTGTTTAGTGAGAGAAAAGGCCTAAAATATTAGGTTGTCTGCTTCACTGCCTAAGTTCTCAAAATCTAACTGGTTCAGGTGCATTTTTCTTTGGTCAAAATTTGGAGGAAGAGCTAAACAACAGATTTGGAAAGTATTTTGAAACGGCACCCCAGGATAAGTTAATGAGAGGTGTAAAAGCCTAATATAGCCAAAAGTGAATAAAACATTGGTAAAGAAAATTGATATTTTAATGTTTGGTACTTGAAATATGGAAGTAGATCTATCTGGCTCCAGGCAGTGTCCATAGTCATTTTGTAGGTGGGGTTTGCCTTCCAACCATAATGATCGGATAACGCAGCTAAAAAGTTGGAGGAACCTCAGTTTAGGTCGTTGCAAGCTTGATATGGCCTGATCGTACAATTTGTTTTTCATTATTGCTTTTGGCTTTATAACTATGAATGTAGATATTTATTTTCACCCACTTCATCAGGCCTTTTTTTTTTTTTTTTGATGGGCTCATGTTCGCCCAATTCGAATAGACCTATTCAACCCATGTTTTGAGAACTTGTGCATTAACGGTGGGATCTCTTACCATTGTAGTGAAAGCTAATTCGAGTGCGTTTAGCATCAATACAAAAATGTATTTCTTACAATGGTAAGAGATCCCATCGTTAATACGAAAGTTCTCATTTGACTGGGAGTTTCCCGCGTGAGACTTGAAAGCCTAATGTTGCAACCAAAGCTTTTTGAATGTTCCGATATTTGAAACTACATTTATTCGTCATCTTCGGATATTCGATTCGACGATGGCCTCCCTATCTGCGCTGTTGTTTATGTCTGGGTGGGCGAGAAGTTCGTTTATGGCGCCCTCACATCCAGCAGGTTGCTTGTGTAATGACTTTCAATAACACAGGCAATACTATTACAATGGCACCACGGAAACAGATGGAATGAATCAATTTCCAGGAAATGGATTTCTGAAGCGTTTACCATTTACATAAGCTGAGCAGTATCAATAAGGAAGCTGCGATTATAACGTGGTGATTACCAAAAAATATAAAGGAACTCCTTTCCTCCATCGCGTGCCTGTTGCCTATGTGGCTCTTTAAAGTATTTCTTAGAAGAGGGCCCCCGTGGATGAACGCAGTAACGTGAGTCGTTCTAACAATCTGAAGACTGTCAAGCCTAAAGTTTGTGGGTTTAGATGTCGGGTCGGGTGGTTTATGTTGTTGCTGGATTCCTCGAGGAAACACATCTACACTCCCGATCCTCATATAACTCAGGTGTAAATGAAAACTTGGTTTTAGAGCAGCTGAGAGATGAGGGCGCGGTGATTAGCTATGATTTTGTTATGAAATTTATTTACAATATTATGTATTTATACTAGTATATTATTAGGATGTGTTTTGTTATACATGTATGTAATCTAATTAGATTTATCACTTTGCATGCAAAATTAAAAAAAAAAAACAACAACAGAAAATGATTTCCAAGAGGTAAAAATAAGTCATTGCTTCTTCATCCATCGGTATCTAAATTTTCTCACTTGAGCTACCTTTAATAAAGAATTTGATGTCGCTATTACTATCCTCTAACGTTATAATTCTTTAATATACGCATGTTTCCGTGCATAACATGATGAAAAGAATTGAGAACTCTACAAAAAACTCTAGATCTAGAAGGGTTGTTATCTTTAACCTTGTCGTCTCTAGGCTCTGTCGTTTTTTTTGCGTTTTATTCAAGTTCATATGGGTGCGCACTGTTCCAATGTTCGTGAGGTGCGCACTGTTACAGTCGCTATTACTATCTGCATTACCGTGTTGTCGAGAAATATGCCACGAGCAATTGCATAACGATTTCTATATTAACGGCTCGGCTGGGCCTAGCCATCCGTTAAGACTCCATGAACAACAGCAAAATAACAATCTAGATAATGTTGCATTTTCATTTTTGTGCAATGCAGAATACAAAACGCATTAAGAAAATTAGTTCACTGTTGAATGGTGTAATGTTTTTTTTCAGACAAATGCATTAAATTTTTGTATCTGGGAGTGTAGTTTCTTTTTTTTTTTTCTTAGACATTCACGACTGTATTTTACAAATTAAAATCATCATACGAATTGTGCTGTCTGTTGGTTGTTTTTTTTTTGTTTGTTTTTAAAAATTTTGGTGAGATATGGCATT
This sequence comes from Ellobium chinense, assembly GCA_033807755.1. Lineage (NCBI taxonomy): Eukaryota > Metazoa > Mollusca > Gastropoda > Ellobiida > Ellobiidae > Ellobium > Ellobium chinense. Next base: position 769,924 of record JAWQUT010000207.1, read on the forward strand.
TACACAGAAAAATTGCTGATATTTATTATGCGCCTTTTCACTTTCTTCAAATGCATTTTGCAAAAAACTATCCATAAAAGTCAGCAGAATGGTCCTGCAAAGAGTAAAGAGGCAACTGTACAGAATTGGAATGTGCAAGATTATGCATAAAAATTGACATTTTGTTGGCAGTGCCACAAACTGTATCCACACTTGGACGTTTTTTTTTTGTTTTTTTTTTTAGTGAGGGTGGAGGGGTGCAAAAACAAATTTTATGGTTGTATGTGTGTGTGTGTGTGTGTGTGTGTGTGTGTGTGTGTGCGTGTGTGTGTNCAGAATTTGAATGTGCAAGACTATGCATAAAAATTGACATTTTGTTGGCAGTGCCACAAACTGTATCCACACTTGGACGTATTTGGGTTTGTTTTTTTTTTAGTGAGGGTGGAGGGGTGCAAAAACAAATTTTATGGTTGTGTGTGTGTGTGTGTGTGTGTGTGTGTGTGTGTGTGTGTGTGTGTGTGTGTGTGTGTGTGTGTGTGTGTGTGATCTTATTAATCTGTCGTCAAGGCGTCATTTTCGACCATCGTTATTTGTTAGAGAGCCTACCATGCCTGTGTTTTATACGTACCACTATCCACTAGAAAGGACTGGAACAGTGGTAAACTTTTGTGACCTACTGTGGGAAGCATAGCTCTATCAGAAAATGCATAAAAACCGTAATTAATCTGGCTTTGTAGATGAAGCCCCAATTTACTCTATTTGTACCGATCTAAGTACTTTACTTTACAAACCGCTCCTACGCAAAATTAACATCTTTCTACGCATTTAAGAGAGTCGCTCACGCGTTAACATTCTCAGTGCTAAGACTGCTTAAACTGGATCCGACGATGATTTCATTTTCGAGGAAAAAGAACGACTCGTTATGTTAATGTAATGGTTGCATTTGATCCCTTTTCCCTCTACGCCTAATTAAGGTCACTTACAATTCATCGCTTGGACGCAACACCAGCTGTACCCGATAAATGTCAAAATCAAAATTTATAGCAGAGGCCCAAAAGTGCCTCATTATCATACAATTGTACCAGGCAAAGCGATTTCGAAAGTGAGCTCTGCTGGTGAATGTGCATGGTGTAATGATAAAATAGAGCTAAGTGTGTTGAGTTAGAAAATTACTGAGCTATGTTAAAAAAAGTAACGTTTTGTTTGGGGTCTTGTTACTGACATTGCTTGGTGTAAAGTCCGCTACTGGCTCATGTCGGTTAAAAGCCGACAAACACTTTTACTGGGGCTGCTTTTGTTTGGTTCCTGCAGTCTTACAAAATGGGAAGCCACATCCTTCCTTAGCAACGAAAGTATCAGTCTCTATGCACGCCGAAATGGCTGAGACTAATGCAGAAGAGACAGAAAACAGTGCACTGACTTGCCAGTAGTGTTTGCTATACTTATGTTATCTTAGGCTCATTCATTAACATTTTTACGGCCGTTGATTCTAGCCACATCCTCCTCCGACACAAAGCTGTTGATAAGATGTTCCACTAACAAATCTGAATCCGTAAAAACCGGTGATGTTTATCGGGGTATTACATTCAAGAGATGAAAAACGGATTATTTTGTTAAAAAAAGTTAAGCCAGTTGTAAATATTGTAAATTGCTGGAATTCAGTTTCGAATTAAAAGGAAAAGTATTTCCCAAACATTTTTATTAGGAATTTTATTCTCTTTATACTAACAGCAAAGCGTCCACAACATCGCATTTTTCTTCATTCCTCTAGTGAAATACGTCGTTATACGTGAAAACGAGCGAAATCTTAATGATTCTAAATGACCAAAGAACATAAGGAAAAAGAATCTCTAAAAAATCCCATCCCATCTCAACATTTGTATTCCGGTCTAAAACTTAATCTGTACTTGAGTCCTCCTATCAAAGGCTTGTAATTAGCAAGGCAGATAAAGACGGGCGGCAGTAAACCCCTGTCTAGACCACTTGGCTATGGAATCGGCCTTGCTAAACATTGGTGGACAAATATCGAGTCCAAATTATACCCGGTACAGCCGAATCCGCTGAATCGCTATCACTAAGGAGAATTAATAAAATCGCATTTGGAAGGAGCTGAGATTTTATATTATTCTTTTTTTTTTTTTAAAAAATAAGAAATACAGTTTTTTTGTCAATTCAATTCAATTCAATTGTGTTTATTCCCATTGTAAGAAGTTTACAAAAAATGGGTAACAGCCACCGTCCGACGGACGCAGTCTTACTTGCAGACATACATTACATCATCATCACTCCCACACACACACACACTCACACACACCCACACACATAATATACAAACCTACTACACATAGATACACAAGTGTCATGGGGCGCCCACTGGGTCACCGTCTCTGACAGAGGCTTCAGAGTCAGCTAAGGTAGAAAGGAGTAAATATATACAGTATGCTGGGCAGAAAAGATGGCGATCATTCTATATTGGGGTGTGGAACGGGTTTTCAAAGTATGGTTTTCACAAATTTTACAATGTATTGTAAGGTTTTTACGCACTTAGAATTAAATTATGCGTTAATGACAGGCGAATGACAGAAGCTTTGTTTAATAGTACTGCAAGGACAAGCAATCCAGATCAGACAACTGTCAAAAATCATGTCAATAGAGGGAAGATGCGTTTAAACGACTGTAGTTATGCGGAATCGAGTCAGCTTTGATTGGTATCAATCAACTGGGATATACGATATCATTTCAGTAATTCAAAAAGCAAAACTAAACAGTTTTTTTTCCTTGTTTTTAAAAATATATTTTCGGCTAACATATCCGGATTTTTGCTGTCCAACCCGAATTCACTCCACTGATTTCCAATCAATCTCAACATTTAGAAATGAATCACAGAATCGGTACTATTATCGACCATGCTCCTGAGTAGCTGTGAGTGTATTTGCAATAGTATCGATATCGATTGTTATAGATATTGATATTTTCATCTAATATATCGCCTGTCATTAACGCATAATCGTCACCCAGGTCAAAATGACTGAAGCCGGTTGGGCCCCAGAAGATCTTAATGACTCGATATTTAAATGTTTCAGTATCGCATTACTAAACCTTAATGTTTTTCGTCGAAGGCATCGGTTCTATTTTGATTCTGATTTTCAGCACAATTTAGGCATTTTTTATCCACCTGGATACCCTCAATAATTTCAAAATTGTTTAATAGTACTGCAAGGACAAGCAATCCAGATCAGACAACTGTCACTGCCTACATTGAAAGAAAATCATATGGTATCGGAAATGCAGCGGATACCCAACGCTGAAATTACCCAGTGTGAAAAACGTCGATACTCCGATACGATACTGCCCACAACTTGTGCTGCCCCCTTCCCAGCTTGCTAATCAGTGTGGTGAAACAATACGTGTTTCCGCTCGGCTTTTGTCGCAAGAGCGAGCTTTGTCGAGCGGAAATTTCATTAAATAAGAACGCATAACTTTAAAGAGAAGGAGCGGAGAGAGAAAGAAGAAGAGTGAAATAAAAACTGATGAATTGATCTGATCTGTTTTGTTGTTGTGTTGTGTTGAAAGAATGCGGATTCTCTGCAGGATTTGCAAAGAGAAAGAGAGAGAGAGCCATGAAGAGGAATAGCAGGAGACAATATTGAATAAAAAAAGGCAGAGAGAGGCGGAGAAGAAGAGAAGCAATGATAATGATGGAAGATACTGCAAAGAAGATGAAAACAAAGAAAGGAAAAAAAGAAAGATAGAGCAGGGGAGAAACGAGAGGGAAAAACAAGGAAGAAGAATAGTGTTGAGAAAGATGGAGGACTTCACGAAATAAAACCTCCGAGAAGCTTCCTTTGGACATGTAACTTGTAAGTATAGTATTGCATTTAAAGATGTATAAAAGGATGTATAAAAGGACACGGGAGACATGATGGGACACGCTACTAATTTCACATCGGAGAACGCTTATTTATTTTTTTTTGTCGAATTTCACGGGTCAAATATTTCACACTCTATAGAAACTTAACGGATCACTAGTTTATTGTCCTTTCGAATGTTACGGTAGAGAAAACTGGTACAAAAACTTCTATAATTTTAAACAAAAATAAAATATCATTCTAGACTTACTGGTATGAAAACTACAACCGCATGCTGTATTTTCAAGGCCAGGGGTAGCCATCTTGGATTTGACCTAGTTTTAACACACTTCCGGATCACATATTTTGGTAGACTTTTTTTCTGTTGCTTACCCTACCCTCTTGGACCGTAAACCAGTGAGAAACCTATTGTTAGATTTTTTTTTTTGAGGTGCCGTCGTATATCTACCCGACTTAAAGTAAATCCACCTTATTCGAGACATCGTCCAAGGTTGTTTGTAGACAGGGCTTGCCTTGCGACTTTAACGATCGGATGGCAGAGCTTTGGTCTAGGACTGCAGATCATGAATCATAACAAAAGGAAATGAGACTCTGATAGAAATGTTGTTTCTTCGAAGGACGGAACTAATGAAGAAGTTACTCAACTCCGGAAATGAAGAGAAACCAGTGTGATATAAACCTTCCCAGTGTTCCGAAGTATATCATCTCATTCTCTCTATCTCTGGCCACTTCTTTGACTTTTCAGGAACAGCGTGAGACAGAAAATACTTCAAATTTCTAACGTGGCTTTAATCTCTGACTATCTGTGTGTGTGTGTGTGTGTGTGTGTGTGTGTGTGTGTGTGTGTGTCTCTCTCTCTCTCTCTCTCTCTCTCTCTCTCTCTCTCTCTCTCTCTCTCTCTCTCTGACGCTTGCATGGACAGCCAGTCAACGCTATAAAATATTTTACTGTCACCCCGTCAGTGGTCAGACGACAAATTTCCGCTTCTTCTGTTGTGGGACCTTACACCAAGCAAACGAAACAAAAAGAGAAAAGAAAAAAATGAGACAAACTAGGGTAGAGATGAAGGACTCTGAGCATGAGATGGAGAAGCGCGATCCCTAAAGTGNCTCTCTCTCTCTCTCTCTGACGCTTGCATGGACAGCCAACGCTATAAAATATTTTACTGTCACCCCATCAGTGGTCAGACGACAAATTTCCGCTTCTTCTGTTGTGGGACCTTACGCCAAGCAAACAAAACAAAAAGAGCGAAGAAAAAAAATGAGACAAACTAGGGTAGAGATGAAGGACTCTGAGCATGAGATGGAGAAGCGCGATCCCTAAAGTGAAAATACGACCGGCTAGGGATGTAACATAATTTTGACCCGCGAGGAATACTAGACAACGGGAGAATTTTATATTGCTCAGTGTCATGCATTGTGATGAAACATACAATCCTATTTTAACTATGGCCCTTACAAGATGATAATGCTGGGCCCATACCTGAATTCTTAAGTATCGCAAAACTCAGTTTTCAAGCAGTAAGTATTGAAATTATGATTCTGTTTTTAGTCTGAAACTCAGTATCGCGTAGGCATCTCTATACTTCCGGTTCTCTCAATGGTTTTGATACATTCGATACCTTTGAAACTTGAAAAACTTGTTATCCTTCAGATACGATGAGGTTTCTACATTGCTTATAGGAAGACACCGGTAGTTAATTTACTGCCGAGGACCGAGAGATAATTCGACACTTTCGATACTGTTGATACCTTTTAATAACGATAGACCTGACGTTTAGGAGATATGATGGCTACTTTGGTATTCAGGATCAGAAAGGTTCAAAACTGACTGAGGACTTCCGATAATTTCGATACAGAATTGAGTTTCCTTGCATCAAAAACATCGATCTTCAGGCACGACCCACCACTACCTAATGACTTAAGTACAAAACTGGCCCTCCTCTTGAAAAGGTTGGGCATATTTAAGCTAAAATATTGCAAACGTCCAAATTTGAGGTAGTTTTCCTCTTTAAAAAGAAGGATAGAAGGTTGCAGAAGATCAGCTAGGATGGGGTGGGGGAGTGGAGGGAGGAGGATTTGAGGTGAGAACTTCCTTGTGTGTAAATCGAAACATTCTATGAACGTGGAAATGGCTACAAGAATCATAAAGTTACGTGGGCATTAGAGAGAAACAATATTTCATAATGTTAGTCTCTCGGCAAAATTATCACAATAAAAAACGAAGAGTAATCCAAATAAAACAAACAACAAGCAAAAGATAACATGGCGAAAAAGCCAAAGGATTAAACAAAAAATTAATATCACACCACAACACAAATGACGTGTCCGGAAAATCTATTGGCCACAGACTGCAGTCTAGCACCATCCCAACCTCTGACCTTTGGTGAGACAAGATGCGGGTTAATTTCACCGACTCAGCTGTCCTCAATCCTCAGTCCTCATCGTGTGGCGTTGTTGCAACATCTAGGGTTTTCCTGCCCAGTTCAATAAGCCAAGGCAAGGGCGAGTTTCATTAATTTGGAGTCGGGGCTCGGAGAAAACAAAACAACAGACACACACACACACACACACACACACACACACACACACACACACACACACACAACACACACACACACACACACACACACACACACACACACAGAGTGATTTGTCATGTTTCAGTGGTAAATTGAATAGTGGCTGATTCTGGGTTTTCAACCTGCTAATACCAGACAATTCCTAAAGTCAGAATATAGAGAACCTTACTAACTTGCTCAAACTTGTTTTTGTTGTTTTTTTTTTCCAAGGAAGTTAAAAGCACATTTTTGTGAATGTGTGCTTTCCTGTTGCCTTTTTTTTCCGTGCGCCTAGTTCCGTTTGAATGCTGGAAAAAGTCCACTGTCTTAGCTTTCTAGTAAAACAAAATCAACCACAAAAACACGAGTCTATTGTTATAAAGAGATCAGTTCAATAAGTATAAACTAGTGTTGTGACCTACAGTCTTTCTGTGGGCATTGCTCAGGTTCAACATCATTCAGTTGTCATATCTTGAAAATATATAGATTCAGATTCAGATTCAATAGTTATTATAGACACTGTGAACAATTCCAACGTTTTTCCTGAACATGTATATAATATAATAAGAAGAATACAATAAGTACCGGGTATATGATAAGATATACTATACATTATGTATGTATACAAAATAAATGTCCTGATTTTGTATTACATATCTATGTAGATGGAATAGCGAGTATGTGCTCTTCATCTTTTTAAAGCGCATTTTATGATATCTCTATAGATAGGGAGAACTTTCCCTCCTTCACTCATTCATATTCCCAAAAATCTCCTAATTTAAGGGATTTTGGTCTTGGAGATGTACGGAAACGCATGGGATTGAAGATAAGGAATTGTGTGAATGTTTGCTACATTCTAGTTTAGCAAGTTAGAGCAGCGTATTTAATATTTCAGAGAACGCAGCTTCTACATACGAAAACATCACCTTTCCACTGGGTGTGATAAAGGGAAGCGTTTCTAGTGCTTAAAGCTCAACACTGGGAGGAATGTGCAACTTTCATTTGCACACGCAAACTTTGTAGTATGCTTCAAGCAAATAAATCTCCGTATTGCGGTTTTCCCAAGTAAACTTGTTATAATAATCAGACTCATAGAAATTATACGTGTAGATGGCTAGCATCATATGACCTAAAAGTTCAGACGCATTGTTTTGGCATCGTTTCCTATCACAGTTTTAATTTTTCATAATGTTTTCGACATGACATTTGTTTTGCCAGAGTTGACCTCACCGGCTTTTTGTAGTTGTTGTTGCATTTTTTTTGTTTGTTTGTGGTTGGAAAGAAAGCAACTAACTGCTTTCCCGGTAGACTTCTTTCCCGCCATCTTGTTTGTCCAAAACTAGTACGTGATGGTTAGTGGAGAAAATAGGCCATAAGGTTTCGCAAAGAAGAAAAAGCGGTAGATAGAAAAGATGAAAGCGGCTGGAGGGAAAGAGATTACTTTATTATGCTCTTCATGATGAAAGTGCAGTGGTTGCAACAGTTAGCTGTTCTTTTTATGCTTTTCCTCTTGTAAAATTGATGAAATTATCTGTTACGCAACGTCTCGTTGTATTTCTCCTCACATCGATATGAACAAGAATTATAAAGAGGAAATAAGGAGTAAAAAGTAAGCAGAAAAAAATGAGGTGAAAACAAGAGACAGAAGAAAAAACATGAAAGGATGAATAAGATTCAGTGACATAGTGCCTGATACAAATCTTCGACTCTGCTTCATCTCACGTCACTCAGTCGCATTTTCCGATTAACTGCATCATATTTTCAGCAAACAGCATTAATAATATTGTGAAAGAAAAACACAAGAAAATTCAGCGTGCTTCATCGCATATTCGTTTTAATTGCAACGTGTCGCTGTGCACCGCGAAGTGGTCTTTAAGAGGTGAAAGGAGATTGCATTCTATGCTTATTGACTGGCCTATATACAACTCGCAATCCACTTCGACGCAGCTTCCGCTTAATCGCAACATTTTTCAGAATGAGAATATCTCATTTTCATTACAGACGTAGCTAGCTAAATGTTGTGGTATTTTCTTCCTTCCTTAATGAAGCCTAGGCTAGGAGAAAGATTTCATAACATTTGATTCTAATACATCCTGTCGCTGAAATTACTTGTAATATTATTTTTGCACCATTATATTGTAAACAGACGCTGACAGGACACCCCGACCTGTCTGCCTTCGATGCTAAGGAGTTGCCTGTAAATAAATAAATAACTCCAACGTTTTTAAACTGCAACCTTTCCCACGCCTCTGAGAACTAGCTATTCCACAGCAGCAAAGGCCACTTAACAGGCACGCAGATCTATATCTTTGAAAACAAAAGTAATGAGGAAAAAAAAATGAAAATACAACTTTATTTACGCCGTAGAGAAATTGTTTTACAATGTCATACATTGGTATATATCTCATTGATAATACAAACACCGAGAACAATACACAACATACATATAAATATATAACATTACAATTAAAATACATAACAAAGTCATTGCTGGTCGCAGCAGTACAGCGCCCTGGTCCCCCAGTTCTAAAGCCAGATACTCATTTACATCTGAGTCGAGTGAGGGAATGGAAGTGAAGTGTCTTTCCCAAGAACACTACGACGTAAACCGCCCAGCTCGCGAGTCAAACACAGTGATATAAACCTTAGACTTGACAGTCTTCAGTTTCTGAGTACGACTCACAAACCGCACGACCACGACCACCACGTAAAGTTAAACGAAAAAAAGTCAGCGCCATCGTTGTATGGGGACAGCTCATTCAGCAGTTGTGTTGTAGGCATTGCTCACAGTTCACGTAATTCTGACTTCAGATCTGAAGAACTGCAAGTGGATGGAACTGGTATTATGATCAGCCAGGGCTTGTCATCATTTTAAATTGAATTTCACGATATGATATTAACCAGACGCTCAGAAATCACAGCTATGAAGAGCCGACAATTCAAACGCTGTCATCATTCAATGAATTTTTTATGATCTTTTCCAAGAGGCATCAAGTCAACCAGACTTGACTTTTCTTTCGGTTGACCTTTTTTTTTCAGTCCCAGGAAGGAAACAGCTCTTGAATTATTGTTTTCTGGTTGACTTTTTCTTCCCGAGCGTGTACGGAAGCACCCGAAGGCAGGTTGTCAAGCATAAGGTATAAAGACTAAAATAAAGGCAGGGTGAGAAGGTGAGAAAGGCGCAGCACTAAGAGACAGTCAAGACAGGTCGACCCAGACACCCCTTCATCGCCATAAGAGTCATGGAAAGGAAGGATGAGAGAGAAAAAAGGTTAAAAGTTAAGCCATCAAAGACAAAAGACATCTTCTTTCTGAGGGTCAACACTCCCCAGCACAACTTTTTTGTTTCCCGGCTGTCAATATGTCACGGCTTTAGGCGACCTTTTCATTTTCGCCTGCCGGCTAAAAAAATACAAAATGGCGTCGATCGATTGTCACATGACACAGTCCTGGCTTTTATGGTTTCTTGGATTGGAGTATGTTTTTCGTTTATTTTGAATTCAATAGCTCATTCTGTCTACCCGAATCTCCATGCATTACTTTTCTGCTTAGCTCTCAGCTCAAATGTCGAGACGATATAAGACTGGGTCTGACATTAGTATAAATTGGATTGTATGTCTATGATTTTCAGAAGACAGTGAAGGCTGGCGTCACCCACCGCAATATTAAAAGTAGTGTTTCATCGGCTGTCATGAAACAAGTGGTACGATGTTATCCTTTGCTTTTCGGATTTTGTATCATTTCACATACTTGTCCATATATATATATATATATTATGCTCAGACAAAACTGTATTATGAACTGCACCTCTGTGCATTCTTTAGTTTTAATAAACGGCACTTGAAGATTGACAAGTGGTGCATTGCAAACCACTGATGTCCTGAAACTCTTTCTTCTGTTAAATAGTAATTGTTAAGTAAACCATTATTACATAAAGTAGCCAGATCCTGAATATTCACTTTGTACGTTGCTGGCACCAGTCTTAAAGGCCTCCCATGTTAATATGAAAACTACGAACTTTAGTGTTCCCAGCTGTTCAGTTTAGTTTTTTGATATATCTTTTAGAAGAGGCGTTTATAATTTATGTTATGTGCTTTATTTATGCTAAAATTATGTACTTTATATGTTCATGTGCTATTCCGTCGTGTATTGTATTTTTTTTGCCCCATGTACCACAGTTGTGGTCTGGGTTTATAGCAACAAACATGTTAAACTTGTTAAACCTGTTCAGACTCCAATTTTCTACTTTTTTCAGGAAGAGGGCAGGTAATCAGAAACAAAAGGTAATGATATATTATGGCTTTTGCCGAGTGACCTTTTTTTTATTTTTGGATTTCCAAAGCATTCTTCGCTACGCCACTAAACCAAAGCCTGGTGACTCCTAATTCATATTCTATTTGTTTTCCCAGAAATATCACGATCCAGACTTAGTAAAAAGTAGTCACACAAAGCAATAATAGTAAAAACAAATGAAGGGAAACACGACAAAAACCACGGGAGACATATCTCATACCACGCTGCTGGGCAGTGATTCCCAGCCTGGGGTACGTGTACCCCTGGAGGCTTGCAGAATGTAAAATGGAGGAAACGGCACGCGAAGCACGCATTATATCAATGGGGAAAACGGTTTGCGAAGTACGCATTATATATGTACAAAAATTCAAGTCACTGTCTGGCTTTGCTTTGCTTTACTGCAAGTGTAGTTTGGTGGGTCTGGAGAAATATGCGGGACTGCCTCGAGAAGTTAAGGGGTGCATCAGCCATGACATGTTGAGAACCTCTGTTGTGAAGCTTTCAACAAGACAGAATGGGGAAGGGCGTCATTTCATTAAATCTGATTTATGACATAATATCCACAGAGGCGTGGATGAAATATTGCCCACTTTTTAAACGATTGTTGAGATTTTGTTGTTGCGGGGGTTAGCTTTGGGGTGTCAAGTAGAGGAAAGAAGAGGAAAGGATGAGTAGAGGAGGAGATGGGGTGGGAGAGAGGTCACTGGTTAACAAATCTGCAAATCCTGGAACGCCATCTTTAGTCGGAAACCCATACTCTCAAAATGCAGCGACTAGAACGCAACGACATGCAGTCAACANGTCTGTGAAGTCACTTACTTGGTTCAGTGCTTCTGCAATTATTTTCTTTTTTTATATTCTGTGAGATAGGCTGCACGCAAGGACGCTTTTTTTAAAATTCAAGGGACATTCCAGGTTGTTCGTATTAAAAAAGGGCAATATTAATAGAACGGATCTATAGCGATCACGCAGGGATTTGCGACGTGTATCCAAATAGCTGGTTTCGTATAAAAAGTTTCGTATAAATCATTTCCTAAAAAGGATTGTTGTTGAATATCTTTCATGTTTGCTGGCAGGGTGGATAAAAGCTTGCATTTCCTGGAAGTTCCGTTCTGATTCTGATGATATTAAAACTGAAGATCGAACTTAACATAATCGCTCTCTTTGAAAAGAACTAAATCCATCTGGCTTATTCATCTTGCTCGACATGCAGAAAGAAGAGTGATTATTTCTAGATCTAAGCTCTGTCCAAAGCAGTTGGTTTATTGTTCCTGCTGATGTAATTCGTCGTATACTAATATTCCCTACGAGCGAAGTTCGAAAATAACACACACACACACACACACACACACACACACACACACACACACACACACACACCACACACACATACACACACACAAAAACACACAAACAAACAAACAAACACACACACAAACAAACACACACATACACACACACACACACACACACAAACTAACAAACATGGGATTATTTTGTGCAGCCTTTTCAATGGCAGAGACAGACCTAATTCCCCATAAACTTGTCCCCTGTATACATTTCTTAGCTCCTACACAAATTCGGATACTGTCATCTGAACGTTTCTAAATTCTGAAGAAAACGATACGAAAATTTGAGTTTAACATAATACAACGTTCTATATCAACACGGACGACAATATGTTACTAAATCTTAAGAGATGGATTCACTGAACAAACAATGGAGGTGGAGAGAGATGGTTGCCAAAAACAGTCGAGACTTTTAAGTTAAAGAGTCAGATCTAATCATATATACCATCTTTTGTTACACATTCATACAGATTTGCTGAGCTCTTAAATAGCTAATCAATATTGCCACCGTAACTACCACCACCACCACCACCACCATCATCGTCATCATCACCACCACCAGTAACAACATTTGGCGTAGCGTCACGTGCAGATGTCAGCACAAAATCAATTTCTCCGAACTATCGGCACGTGATAAGTAACCCAGGCATGTCACAGTATCCAAGCCTAATCACACGCGTTAAAGAGACGTAAGTCCTGAGCTTAAAACTAGGAAGGAAGGCATGGGAAGGAAAGCAGTGTATAATTTAATAGTATTATATGAAGGGATTTATGACAAAACGCTTTACACTAGTTGGGGGCTGTTGCAAAAGAGACCACCAAAAAGGCATATATTTAACGGAAGGTGAAATTTAGTGGTGAAAATTGGTAGAATTGAATGGATTTATGCAGGTATACAAAATACTAATATTGCTCCTTAAAGTGGGCAAAAAAGAAGCTAAACAGTCAAGATGGTAGATGAAGCATTTTCTCACAAAGCCCTATATATCGTTAGTGGACGTAGCGTCGTATTCCACATGAACGAATTTCAAAGAAAAACGGAATAACCTGCAACCCTTCCATTGGTATGGAAAGAGATAGCAAAGTCATTTATTCCGAGAGCGAGGCAACAGATCTTCAGAGGATGGTGTCTCCGTATAGCAAGTGTTTCAGCCTTTTGACTTCCCGATAGTCTAAAGGAGCTGGGTCACACTTGGGTTATGATTTGTCAATTTGCAGGGACCAAACAAACGCCAGCCTATTTAGTTTTTTTTAAGCTCCCACATGAATTCGAATACCGTCATCAGACCCAGCCCAATATTATGAGCATACACGTTTTGCTCTTGTGGCTAATTTTTGGAATACATTAATATAACCAATTATAGTCTGTAAGTATTATATGTGCGCATTAAATATAAACAACTCTGCAGCAAAATTATGTATCTTGTAGTATAACAAAACTTGATTTACGACAATCTAGGCGAGCGCTTTGACGTGTTACAACTCTGCAACAAATGTAAGCATCTTGCAGTGTAAAAAAAAAACTTGATTTACGACATTACAAGCGAGCGCCTTGACGTGTATTATATACACATAACTCTTCAACATAAACTATGCATTTTGCAGTGTTAACAAAACTTGATTTACGACAGTCTAACCGCACGCCTTTGCCACTGGCTTTCACGAGACCTACTGTACCAGGGTGTGGTATAAGAGCCATCTGTTGCCGGCTGTGTACACGCGGACCTATCAGTTTCAATCCGAGAACAGACACTGGTTAATCACGGGTTACCAAGCTTTCTCGCCCAGCTTGCTCGGTACCAGACAGTGATCCTTTAAGATTACAGACCTACAGAACAAATTAAAGGGTTGTGAGTCAGTCTTCCTTTCGTTGTGTCTGACGTATATGACTGTACGTCTTAACCTTTTGGTCCAAACAGCGCTTGGAAGTATTGGTACATCCCGGAAGTAGCATTCCCATTTGTGTCCAACTTACCCCTACTTCTTACGTCCTCTATAATGACCTATTCTTACGTATAAGGTTAGTATGCGCCACAAAACATCAAACAAACCTATGCACAGACTAATGAGCTAATGGTACCATGATGACCCTTGCACGTGAAAACCGTGACAAAGAGAAGGGGTCAAATAATATCTTCAATTAACACTCAGTAGTTCACAGCGCATTTCCACGAGCAAACTATAGGTTGCAAGAGTCTAATTGGTCATAAAAATTAGACTATCAGAGCCGATGGTAGCAGAGTATAAAATTTGTGTAGAAATAATCGTATAACATGAAAGCACAGCACAAAAGTGGTGAAATTCCATCTTGAATTTGTTTTTAAAAATGTTGCTCACAGTGTTTCACAGTGGCTTTGGCGGATTTCATTTGTGGGGGCCTGTGATCTGCAAAAGAAGGCCAAATTTTTACCCCTTTTCATCTAATTTAAAATTGTGAAAATCTAAATGAAAGACTCCCACTGAAAACAGTATATAATTTGAGCATAGTAATGGCACTAGACCTGCAGACTAGCATTGACCTTGTCTGAACGTTCCCGTGGTTCGAGGAGAAATTTTTATTAAATTGCTCGAAGAGGCTTTTACAATTTGACTCCTGCAACCTGTAACTAACTATTCGTTGTTCAAGTCTTCGTATTAGTTAAAAGATGAGATCCCAGCTTGGGTGTCAACTGTCATTATCTACTTCTCCTCGCAAATTGATGGTATAGAAATCATGGGGCAAAATGTTAGATTGTTGAGTGTGCAGGTACTTTTTTTTTTGCCACCATTGCTGTCGGTAACATGTTTGTTTTGCCAATTAGCATGCATAAAATGTGTTAGCTGACCCACGCCTTTTTTTTTTTAACAATTAAGCCTTTTAGCCATACCGCGGGAAATTTTGCACCAAACCTAGCAAGATCAGTGACAGTTTGAGCTTAATTACTGACTGTAAACATCCCTTTGCCTTCTCCGATTGATTCAAGCCGGCATGATCCTGCATCATTGGCGCGTGCGCTTACCAACACTAAACAAGGGCTGAAAAATATAGTTTCTCTGCGATAAATTAATACAACCAGCTAGAATTCATTCCCTTACCGAAACCTCCGACTGGCAGATTAGAGGGCGAATTTAGTAGCTTTACGTGAGGACTTAGACTTTACACCAACGTCGAATAATTTTCCCCCGCCAGCCGCCATTTTATACACCAGCCACTATGGCGGCCTGGATAGTGGAAATAGTCCAATGCTGTCTAGTGGAAATCGGTCCGCTCATTTAGCCAGTAACAGTGAGTGGAGATGACAGTTCTGAGTTCACCGTGTGGCTCTGGCTTCCGGCTGACTCCGTGTGTGTGCAGTGGATTTGGTGAATGCCTGTAGGTTACAGACATCTAATTAATTTTGTATTTTTCCTCCCTCCTCCATATTGGGCTGGATACATTTTCTGAGCTGGTCCCTGATTTTCTCGGGTCCAAGTGTACCCCGGTCATCGTCCTGTAGGTCAAATCTGTCTGTTAAAACTTAATTTTAGTAAAAAGTAGAGCAAGATCACAGCAATTTTCAGCTAAATTGCTACAGTCAGTTCTGCTTAATGGCAACCCGGATATATGCCATTTTCATTTGATCACAACATATTCACAGCAGCAAAATACATTTTATATTAATATTTCCGGATAATCGCCACTTCTTTTTAATCGCGACTGTTTTTTTTTTTTTTTATATTTGGTCTTGCTGCCGAGTAGCTGCGAATAAGTGAAGTTTACTGTATTTGAAAAGACACCCTCGGGCCTTTCCTGAGTGGTTCGAGTCGAGAAGAGTCAATCCTTGCCAATCAACAGCATGCCCATGAAAATATAGTTCTTGCCACAGTAAAGTAAAACAGCCGCAGTCTCTTATCGTACTAGAATTCCTCCTCTGGGACACTGGGATGCAGGTTATGCGTAAAACAGCGGAAGAGAGAGAGAGAGAGGCTAAATACACTTCATCATTAGTAGGACCTCAAACTAAAAGTGTAGGACCTCAAACTAAAAGTAAATGTACAGGCTTGCAACACTTGAACTTGAAAGTACACCTTTAAGTCTCTAACCTGTACTTCGCAGTGATTGAGGACTT
>JAWQUT010000207.1:805538-815538 GCA_033807755.1 Ellobium chinense
ATATATATATATATATATATATATATATATATATATATATATATATATATATATATATGTGCCAGGGTAATAAACACAGTTCAGGAGCAACAGCTGCTTAAAACTACTGACAGTAACCAGTGACATTTACAACGTCCTACTTACAGCAGTATTTAGAGTAGCAATTAATAATAGAAAATTCGGAAAAAGGGAGGTGAGGGTAGAGGTTCACAAGCACCCAATGAACCCCTCGCGGATCTAACAATGGCTTTATTTTATCCCAGAGAGATACTACGTTTTATCGAAATAGGTTTATCTTTGTAGAATTATAACAACAACAACAACAACAACAACAACAATAACAACAAAAAAGATGGGAGATTAATCTATGAAAAAAACTTTCAAGAGTGGAATATTTTGCAGTTACCTATTGTTCTTCAAATCTTGGACTGGATAGATTTTAATTTTGGCTTGATGTTGGGTTCTGAGGCGAATTTTCTCTTTTAGTTCGGCTTCTTGATCATGTAAGACAGAGTTTAAGAAATCTCGTTTTTATACCAGAGATTTTTAAAGCAGAATGCGTTCTTTTGCAATGGTTAGACGGATTGGGTTCTTAAGTGATGGGATCTTAATTGCCTGGCTGACTAGCTGAATCACTAACACACTGACTGACTCATTGACTAACTGACTCACACACTAAGTCACTGACTGAATGACCGGAGGATAGACAGTCAAGCTGCAGGTTCGCAAGACAGACAGACAGACAGACAGACAGACAAACAGACAGACAGACAGACAGACAGACAGACAGACAGACAGAGACAAGCTGGCAAACAGATAAAACAAAAAAAAACCAAACAGATAGGCAGAACAGATACACAGAAAAACAGGCAGATAAGGAGGCAGGCGAGTAAATAAGCAGACAAACAGCAAACAGGCAGACACAGAGAAATACAAGAGAAGAGAAACGTGTCTAGGTAGTAATCACTCTTGAAAAAAAATCAATCAATGTTCTCTGTGCGCAGTTTGTGGGTGAGAGCTTTGCATATTTCATGGAACCTGGTTCACATCAGCTCCGAGTCTGTGGGGGCAATCGACAGGAAAGGTGGGGCTGGCGGATGGGCGGAGGAGATGGAAAAGTGTGGATGGAATATGGATGAGCAGGTGGATGTGGATAGACTAGGAAAGACAGTCATTGCTGTTAGTCTTGTTAGGTTAGTTTACCTCGCTTTTTATTTTTCTCATTGCTGGACTTGCTTCTAAAACACTCCATTTTGTTACAAAATCGTTCATTTCCTTCTTTCCTTCCTTCCTTTCTTCCTTCCTTCGTTCCCTTTTTTCCTTTCTTCCTTTCTTTCTTCCTTCTTTATTTCCTTCCTCTTCTCGCCTCCCTCCTTCCTTCCTTCCTTCCCGCCTGCCTGCCTGCTCCTCTCATTCATTCATTCATTCATTCATTCATTCATTCATTCATTCATTCATTCATTCATTCGAATTACCATCCCCCTTCATTCATTTGTTGAATTTAATTTTCTTTATAAACATCTCTGCTGAGTCAATTTCTTTTGCTCCCACTCTCCTTACTTTCATATTAACCCTTCCGAACAGTAAAACAAAAAAAAAAAAAAAAACCAANAAAAAAAAAAAAAAAAAAAAACCACGTCTCTAAAGCAGGCCAGTCAACGCCCACTTTTGATCTTCTACGCAGCAGCTCTGTTTTCAAACTACAAACCTTGTTTACGTATGAATAGGCCTATATAGGTCTTTCTCGGCCACTCACAAGTTTGAGCCTCTCTCTACGGCCATAACAAATACGGAGTATGTTGGTCCTGATTGGCTGATTCGGAAAAAAAGTGAATTACAGTAAGATCTCATAACCTAGCACTTCTTATCACTGAAAACACCCTGATACTCTGTGCTGTAATGTTCTGTAATTTGAAGTCCAGAATTAAACCTGTTCTAAATTCTACTCACGAAATAGGATTGTTCATACCTTCCAAATAAGTCAAAAACGTCGTCCGATTTCGGGGACGAACCAGTGTAAATACAGTTTATCTCTCTGAATAAGCCGGTCAGGGTAAGCAATTTTATATTTACCAAGGCTTCAGAGTGAGGCCATGAAGGTATGATGATGCCAATAGCATCTGGCATAAAGATATGCAATTTTAAATAGTCCCTATAAAATCAGAAAACTGGCAATGGGGAGGGGGAAAGGGGTTGGATTTTAATTTCAAAGGCTTTGATAGGTGCAAATGCATGTGTAGACTCAGAATAAGTGAGGTTTAGTCACTCAAGTATAAAATTTGTGGTTGTTGCTAGGTGGGTAAGGTTACCCTGTTTACTGAGTGAAAAGGCCTAAAATATTAGGTTGTCTGCTTCACTGCCTAAGTTCTCAAAAGCTAACTGGTTTAGGGGCATTTTTCTTTGAGTCAAATTTTGGAGGAAGAGCTAAATAACAAGTTTGGAAAGTATTTTGACACGGGACCCTTGGATAAATTAATGAGAGATGTAAAACCTAATATAGCCAACTGTGAAAAAAACATTTGCATCTTCATAACTGAAAGCGTGAATAACGGGAGTAATGTCTAAAGTTATTGATAAAACACGCATTGTGATTGAAAAACAGAGCTGCGAGGTAACTAAACAAATGAATGTCGGTTGGCTTAGTTTGTTTTTTTTAGGTAAGATGAATTACTTTTCATATAAGATATTACTCACGGGCTTAAATTTTTCACACTTTGAAAGTAATAAACGTCGTCCAGACTTCGGGGGAAACCCTGTGTTAACACAATTTAGTTTTTTTTTTTCCTTTTTAATCATGATGAACGTGATAAAATTACAGGGTTCCTAAATAATAAACGGAGCTAAGGTCATAATAATTTTATAATCTTATCCTCATTTCCGGAATTGTATATGCCTGAATGGTACCATGGCAAGGCAGTTTTTAGTTGTTGGTTTTTTCCTGGTGCAAGCTCTACTGTCCTCGTAAACTGGTTTTTACTTTTGATTTGTTCACTGATATTCGACTTTGTGACACCATAAAACACTAGTGTTATTTCTCTTTCTCTCTCTCTCTCTCTCTCTTTCTCTCTGTCTCTATCTCTTCAGTGCTTACCTCTCTCTCTCTCTCTCTCTCTCTCTCTTTCTCTCCCACTCATCTTCTCTTTTCTTTCTTTCTTTCTTTCTTTTTCTTTCTCCCCCCCCCCCCCCCCCCNCCCCCGGCCCAAAAAGTGCAAAAACAAACAAAAACCTTTTTCTTAAGAATACAGGCAGACACACTCATTCACGCACAGACTCTGATAAGAACGGCTAAATGCGCGTAAAAGGGAGGGAAGATGCGGAAGAGCAAATGCTAAAAGTCTGTCGAGTTGTCCGCCCCTTGACGTCCTTGCATCCGTGAACGCGCAGGCGCAAATTTTGATTAAACTTTCTCCAGCGAAAAGGCCAGTAGACCAAAAATAGATGCTGGAAACTGCAATTTTTAGGCAAACAGAAAAGACTAAAAATAACGCTTGTGTTTGAAAGAATTCATCCTTTCGAGACAAGACGACGTAAAAATCCAAGCTATGTCTCTATAGTAATTATTAACCCATTTTAATACATATTGAAAAACCCTTTGCTACATAATGCAGAAAAGATATCTGGGCAAGGGCGGAGAGAGCTGTTCTCTGAATGATAATAATCAGTCATAGTAAAATGATGAAGGCTTTGTATGCAAACAAGAACGCTGTTAAAGTTACTGATGGATCTAGGCGGATATGGCGTAAATAATACAAAGTCTTGTAGTTTTTTAATCTTATTATCATTATAGAATTTCCACATATTTGCAAGTCCGCATATTCCAAATAGATTTCATTTAAATGACAGCAGTATTTTTTCTTCGACACAGAGGGAACATACAGCAATGCTCAGTTTCACCTTTCGTTTAATTGCAACGTCTTTCCTATCTTCGCTCAGTTGCGATTATCCGGAAAATACTGTCTACTTCATGTGACTTAATAGAGCCTTCGATTTATCCCCTTCCCCCAAAAGGCCTATGGCCTCCACATATAATATGACGGGTGGGACAATTCGATTATCGCCTTCATTTCGCCCACTGATTGGCAAGACCTCTGCTCCTTTGTCATGTTGTCACCCTGGCCTTGTCTGGGACCCTTTTCCCGCGATATACCCGAGAAATACTTATTAGGTCATCATTCTATCAGTATCGGTGAGTTAATCCACAGCTAAGAGTTCGGACCTATTCCCCCCCGCCGCCGCAGCCGTGATGTGACCGGCAAGTAGATATTGGTCATCCATCTGATGCTGTGTGTTTTTTTAATCTTTTCTCTTGATGTCCTTGACAAATTGGATCACTTGCCCGTGTGTCAGTCCACGGGAGTCTTCGGTCCCATTTCTTGCGATGTTCTCGAAGAGTACGTATTAAAGATAATTAAAGGTAGATGTGCACGTGAAACATTACTTCCCACTTTGAAGTACTGTCTCTCTCTCCTAGAATTATATTATGATGCATAAACAACTGATTTACTGAAGGAAGAGCAACATAATGTTACAGCAAGTTATCAAGATTTAGCCTTGCTCAGAGAGTTATTCCCTTTGCACGAGCAGCAAAGGCTCATGGGGAAAAGTGATAACGTCACTTAGTTTCCCGCAGCTCCTGTCTGTCTGACAATGTATCCTTAAGCATTCAGTTACCTTTATAAACATCAAATTTAATAGTGAAATTCTACCATGCACTCTGAGTTATTATTTTGCATCTTTATTGCCTCAGCATGATAGTCTGACAGATCTGTGTTAACAATAGAGTTATAAGATTCTTACAGATATGTCATCACCTGCCTGCACAATATTTATGCATATATACTTCTCTACCAAGAGTCTGAAATAACGTTATTGTCTTTGTCATTGTCTGGGTATGCAATCCAACCCCTATCTGACGTAAACTCATGGTCGCCATAGGTTGGACTTTTACTTAATGCCACCTTGTCCATTGTCTAGAGCTGAAAGGGGGAATACAGCAAAGAAATAACTCACTGTCAGTAAAATATTATAAGAATCCATGATGCCCAAATTCTTACAGCCCATGAAAACAAAATACGAAAAATTACTTGAAGCACTTATTATTATGAAAAAACGTTAAGTAACTTCAAGTATATCCACTGTTAAGGATTGTAGAGCTCTCATTATACTGCATATATAATACTTTATGTATTGTATTTCACATCCGCCAGTATAGGATACGATAATGTTGATGCCTTATGTTAGTTGTTAATTACATTGATACTA
Source organism: Ellobium chinense (assembly GCA_033807755.1). Lineage (NCBI taxonomy): Eukaryota > Metazoa > Mollusca > Gastropoda > Ellobiida > Ellobiidae > Ellobium > Ellobium chinense. The sequence goes on from JAWQUT010000207.1 coordinate 810,801, forward strand.
CCGTGGATACCCACATGTGTTTATAATCTGAGCAAAATAAGGTTTCTTGTATCTTGTATCTTGTCGACACACTTATAAGATCTTTCTGATTCGAGTAATATGGTATCATTATATGTTATACCCGATCTGTGGGACGGTTCAACTAAGCTTTAAGTCATCATTGCGGCACTTCGACAATCCACGAAAAGTGTCCAGGCCCTTTTCCTGTGATGTACCCCGCGAGTTCATACCCTTAGATCATCCTGTCTGTTTGTCAGACTGCCTTGGATGTTCGGACCATTTTTTCCGCGATGTGGCTTGGAGACTACGTATTGGGTCATCTATCTGTTTGTCAATCTGTTGCCGGTAATAAATTTGGTGACGAATAGGTTAGGAGGGACGCCCGAGCAAGGACACGGGCAGAGTGATGGACGGCCGTAATTGGTGAACAAACGAACGAGTTAGTACTCGTTCATGATTAGATCAGGACCTATTGTTATGGATAAGCGGGTGTCAGTAAGGATTTAGATGGTGAGGATGGAAATCAGGGCCAAGTTTGTTTGGTCCCCGGGGGTACACAAAAGGGCGGTCCTTTTATTTTGTGGGCGGTTCCTTGGAGATTTTAGACTACAGAGAGGATCTTTAAGCAAGCCAAAATGGCCGCAACGAATGCGGAAGAGCTAGAAAAGAGAGCGCTGACTTCAGAGTTGTTTTTGCTGTACTTACATCTTTGCTTCATTCATTAGCATACATATGATTGTTAATTCTTGCCTCATCTTTCTCCGACACGGGGCTTTTGATAGAAATCCACTAATAAATTTTAAAAAATCTAGATGGCGGCCGCCATTTTGTCGAGCTCCCACTTCCGGCGTATCGCAAAGATTCCAATTAATTATATGACCAATATCTAAAAGCTGCGTGCACTTCCCCGGGCGGCCATTACGCTGCAGCAGCAACAGCAGCAAAAAAAAAATTTAAAAAATGTGCCCCGAAGGTGGGCGAGGATGACCACCGAAAACGATATAAACCACCCCAAACTGGACACGCAACGTTGTCTAGCCATAATATACGTCCTTTCTTCCTCATTTTTAATCGGACGACACATTAAACTGGATATGTGAAGTTTGATTTTTTTTTTTCATGCAACACGTTAACCCATTGTTGCGCACGAAGTAACATGCCCTATAAAACCTGACGTGTTGCCTTATTGATTTGTCAGCAAAATGGAGCAATGCGATTCATGTCGTGATGCTACAATACAATCCACCTATTTAAATAATAGTTTTACTGATTCTGGTTTTTTTTCTTCTTTTTTTTTCTTCTTTTTTTTTCATTATCAATGTAAAGACGTATAGTATAGTATAGTATAGTATAGTATAGCATAGCATAGCATAGCATAGCATAGCATAGCATAGCATAGCATAGTATAGTATAGTATAGTATAGTATAGTATAGTATAGTATAGTATAGTATAGTATAGTACAACAGATGGCATACCATAGCATAATCAGTGTAGTGTAGAGTAGTGTAGTGTAGTGTAGTGTAGTGTAGTGTAGTGTAGTGTAGTGTAGTGTAGTGTAGTGTAGTGTAGTCTGGTGTACTGTAGTGCCCGTCACCACTCTCAAGAGTTTGCGCACTACATTACACGCAGCAGCTGAGGCGCGCAACTGCGTAAAACCATGATTACTAGCAAGTACTACGAGTTATGCCCCTTGACCTGAACCCATGTCGACTCCACACGCGGTCTCTGAAGCCGTTTTCCTTAATTTCACGATAATCAATACATACTCGGGGGACCAATCTCGCATGGCTGGCCATTATTTTTCACTTCCTCATCAGTTTTACCACCCAGCACTATGTAGAACAGAATCTCTGTGTTGTTTTGCTTTTATACGATTTTCTCGTTTCATGTCTGTTTTTGGTTTTTTTTTTATTTCTGTTCAACTATTTTTTAGTTGTTCATATGAACTCTGAAAACATAGAGTGATCTTTCTTTCTTTCTTTCTTTCTTTCTTTCTTTCTTTCTTTCTTTCTTTCTTTCTTTTCTTTCTTTCTTTCTTTCTTTCTTTCTTTCTTTCTGTTTTCTAATCATCTCATTGCTCATATTGCAGATGAACCCGCAAAGTACCATTCCGGCAAATCGAAACTTTTGCTGAATGGCAAGATGTTGTAGTTAACAAAGTGCTATATTTCTATTTCAAAAGTTACTGGACATTCGCTGCTCCCTTTAATTGCATCATTTTCATTTGACTGTATCTTATTTCCCTTTCCTTGCAATCCCTCTTTATGTTTCCCGGATTCTGCCTGTCCGTCCGTCTGTCTGTCTGTCTGTCTGTCTGTCTGTCTGTCTGTCTGTCTGTCTGTCTGCATGTGTCTCTCATTCTTTCTCTCACAAAACACATACACACTCAAACACATATACGCATACACTCACATCAACAACAACGTTTACAACAACAGAAACAACAATAGCAGCAACAAAATGCACTTATCCATCGCTCACACCCCAAAACTCACACAAATACACAAAGCACAGCACAGACCACATCAGCACACTCACTCACACGAACAAGCCACTTTCTCTTATCACTATAACGGTCCTATGGTAATTTTCTTAGTCATTATCATTTTCTCGGCTCTTTACTGCTGATTAATAATCAATACTGTGCTATTGCAAGCCTTGGCTGAGTGGCAGTGGTAGATCGATACCCGAGTATCGTGATACTGTGTATTCAAGCTTTATGTATCAAAAGAATCGAGTCTATGTTCATTCTGATATTTGGCACTGGACAGGCAGTTTGATACTTCCGATAATTTCGATACTTTAGATAATTTCAATAGATTCGATACTTTCGATGCTTTCTCTACTTCATACTCTTTCGATAATTCAATATTTTCTCATATCAATATACTTTGCACTGAGGACAAAGGAGCGGTTTGGGAATGGGGGTCAGAAGAGGAGCGAAATCAATTTCGATTGATACTTTCAACATCCGATATCGCTAGGCTTTGAACTGGGGAGGTAGATAGCTAGTTTGGGGCTAGAAATCGGAAGAGGTTTGAAAGAACTTGTGATACCTTTCGATGATCTAGTTAAATTCGACTGTCTCCGATACACTGGTACTTCGGATACTGAAATACCTATCATCGAAAGTATCCAGCCTAAGAAACGACATGACCCGCTATCACTGAAGGGTATGATTTGGTTTTCACAGTAATAACAACAATGTTCCGGTGCTTTTGCTTCCCTGTTGCTGCAGTGATAATGACTCAAGTGGAGGTAATATAGCAGAACTTCACAGACTCGAATGTAAAGTGACTGGATAAAAACATCAAATCAATGACGGAAATTAATATAGGAATATACAGCAACGGATCAAACGAGTATCCAGGTAGTTCGAATACGTGGGACTCCGTGTCTTGAGATTAGATTTTTTTCTTCAGTCTGTAAAATGGGTACCTGGCTATAGGCAGTAGAAGATATTGTCAGAATGCTAGTGATGTGCCTATAAATGGCAGCGGCACTGTATGCTCCCCAGGGAGTCGAGAAAGTCCTAGAGTGATCAGGCCTGCTTGGATAATAATAGTGTAAAGTCGCATGAGCGTGCATTAGCCTGGATATGAGACTTATAAACCGCATTATTATTATTATTATCATTATTTGTGCACTGCTAAAGTATTTTATCGAGCTTATTTCATATTGCTTAAGTCATTTCTTGAGGTTTTGAGAAACGTAGCATTCTTAGCCTGTTGCTCAAAGCAAAACAATGTAATATAAACAACTCAGTATCAGAACTACACAATGACTAAGGCAAATGTGTAATGAGCGTGAAGATTTGCGATTTTAAATGTTCCAGTTGTTGTGGTACCCATCGCTGTAGATGCTAATGCTCCTGTTGCTAGTCGTCATTTGTTGTGATTGTCACTTTTATTGATGTTATTCCCAACTGATGTCATGTAGGTAAATAGTTGTATCAATGACGAATTTCATGCTGTGGTATTCCCCTATTTTGTAGGCTAACTGGTGGAAGTTACCAGTGTTTCAGGTTGCAGGGGTTTAATTGGTTAAAAAAAAATTGGACTATCAGAATCGATAGTAGCAGCTGAGATAATCGTATAGAAATCGTGTTGAAATAATCATATAATATAACACCACACCGCAAAAGTAGTGAAATTCAGTCTTGAATTTGTAAAAAAAATAATTGTTGCAGGCAGCGTTTCCCAATGACTTCAGAGGATTTCATTTGTGCTGACCTGCGATCTGCAAAAGAAGGCCAAATTTTTAACCCCTTTTTCATACAGTTTAAAATTGTGAAAAATCTAAATGAAGGACCCCCATCGTAAACAGCACATAATTTGAGCACAGTGATGGCACCAGACCTGCAGACTAGCCTCGACCGTCTCAGAACGTTCTTGTGGTTCGAGGAAACTTTTTTTTATTAAACGGCTCAAAGAGGCATTTACAATTTGGCTCCTACAGCCCTCAGTAAACAGCCTCTATTTGGGTTGAATGCACCTCCATGTCCCCCCTCTCCCCTACGCCAACCCCATGGTCCCCTCCCCAGAGAAAACGGCTCAGTCCATGCCCAGCAAGGCCAATGATAAGACAGCCCCCAGCGTGAACTTATGAACAGATAGGCAAGGCAGGATGGTCACGGCGGGCCAAGCGTGCGTAATTGGTACTGACGTTCGGTTAAGAAATATGACAAATTTGGTGCTGTGGTGCGGACCTATCAGGACAGAGATGAGTGCACCATCA
>JAWQUT010000207.1:820538-825455 GCA_033807755.1 Ellobium chinense
AAGGAGGAAGAGATAGAGAGAGGAAGGAAGAGAGAGAGAAAGAGAGAGAGAGAGAGAAAGAGAGAGAGAGAAAGAGAGAGAGAGAGAAAGAAAGAGAGAGAGAGAGAGCTTCGTTATATAAAATTAACGGTTCTATTCTGGCAATATCACGATGTTTTACGAGAAGAAGACAATGGCAAAGGAAACCTGGCTTTGGGTGTGAAACAGAGTTAACTAATAATTATTCTTGCTATTTTTGTTTCTTTCCGACAAGATCAACTAAACATAAATAATTTCATGGTTTTTTTTGTTGTTTTTTTTCGCGAAATTATGTTTATATGCCTGCCCATTGCAGATAATTACGAGGGTTTATCCTTTTTTTGGGGGTTTTAATTTGACCTTTAAGGAGCAAATCATCGGCTTCTATGGGAATATATTTTATTCCTTCCCTTTAAATCTTCATACATAACGTAAGGAATCCATCTACGGATGTTGTCATCTTGGATAATTATATAATTATATTTTTCTTAGTTATATGGAAGTCTCCGAACCGGACGGCCCGACCTAAGGGACGAGAAATTCCGCCGAATAACCACACTAACCAAAACTGAATGTCTCGCAGCAATATCTGACCTTGACATGTCCTTCAGATAAGACTAAAATCGATCTTAAGCTTAAATCATAAAATCATCAAATTACTGTATAGAGATATGTAACCTTATTATAAGTCAAATCCACCTATTCATCCCATACCATTTTATTATTTGTCTTCATCTATCTGTCTCCTTGACAATTAGTCAATGTAAAGTGAGGAAGAACACAGTGATATAATTATAATGGGCAGTTACTTTGTATGTCCTTAACTCTCATTTTATTCATCTATGTAGGAACTAACGATCTGGAACTTTGTGTTCTCGACAAGTCCACACAGCCGCTGTCATGCTCTTAACGTAATGATCTTCTTCTATCAAATTTTACTCATTAACTATAAGAAATCATAAACCTGAAATTAATGACTGGACTCTCGGAGATAACAGTTTATGATTTCCTAGTGTCCTTCAAATCCTACTCACTTGTACCGTCCCGCTCCTATATATATGTGTATGTGTGTGTGTGTGTGTGTGTGTGTGTGTGTGTGTGTGTGTGTGTGTTGTGTGTGTGTGTGTGTGTGTGTGTGTGTGTGGGTGTGGGTGTATGTGTGTGTGTGTGTATGTGTGTATGTGTTTACGTGTTTATATATATATGTGTATGTGTGTGTGTGTGTATGTGTGTATGTGTATATGTGTGTATGTGTATATGTGTGTGCTCGCGTATGTGTGTGTGTGTGAGTGTGTATGTGTGTGTGTGTGTGTGTGTGTGTGTGTGTGTGTGTGTGTGTATGTGTATATGTGTGTATGTATGTGTGTATGTGTTTATGTGTTTATATGTGTATGTGTGTGTGTGTGTGTGTATGTGTGCATGTGTATATGTTTGTATGTGTATATGTGTGTGCTCGCGTATGTGAGTGTGTGAGAGTGTGTATGTGTGTGTGTGTGTGTGTGTGTGTGTGTGTGTGTGTGTTTGTTCTTCCACAACACTGTCATAAATCACTCTAAACTTAGCAACACAGGGATTAAAAAATGAAGAAAATAATGCTGACAGCCACATTAATTCTGAAATCAAAAGAAAAACAAAAACTTTCCATTGATTCAACCTTGAGGACATTGTCACAAGCCTTTAACAGGTCGCTTTGCCCACCGGTGTCTACAAAGTCAAAAAAAAAACAAAACCACACAAAACAGAACAGCTCAAAAATAGTACTGCGCAAATAACTTCTGTTTCTAAACCCGGTACCCTTGAATGACAGGGAATATTTCTTAAGTCACCAAGATAAATTAGATAATGTGCTTCTGAGTGGTGTTGCCTTATTTGGGGGTGAGAATGCCTCGTTAGCTTGAAAGCCAAACCACGCTATTTATGGAATCTTTTTCAGAGTGAACCACTTTTTATTACAGTATGATGGTGTCTATTTGGCATACTAAAAATAGGCGTTCAGTGGATAACGCAGCAGATCTGTGTTCTCTAGGTTGATCTTAGCCGTATAGATTGCAGGAATCTAACTGGTCCAAAAAAAAAAAAATGGACAATCAGAGTCTAGTAGCAGGCATAAAATCAGTCCTTTGGACAGATTGTGTAGAGATAACTATTTTATCATGAAACCATATCGCAAAAGTGGTGAAATCAGTCCTGAAATTGTATAAAAAAATAATTGTTGCAGGCAGTGTTTCCCAATGGCTTCAGAGGATTTCATTTCTGCAGGCCTGCAGTCTGCAAAAGAAGGTCAAATTTTAAACCCTTTTCATCTAACTTAAAATTGTAGAAAAATCTAAATGAAGGACCCCCAATGTTAACAGTACATAATGTGAGCACAGTGATGGCACCAGATCTGCGAACTAGCCTTGGCCATCTCGGAACTTTCCTGTGGTCCGACGAGAACATTTTGTTAAATGGCTCAAAGAGGCTTTTACAATTTGGCTCCTGCAACCTATACAATCCCAAAGTCACACAAGATATACATCAATATTGTCACTATACTAGTTCGATATAGCATCAGTCACATGTTGATTTGTTATTTTTGAGTTCCTCGTACACAGAATGTCCCATTCGCTATGAATGTGACACAGACGTAGAAAGTGAACGAACACAGATGCTCGGGCATGACAGGGTAAAAAGGGGTGAGGAAGGGTGCGGGGGGGGGGGGGGGGGGGGAGAGGGTGCCCAAGAAGACAATTCATGACTCTCATTCCACATTTGCGTGTGTGGGTATGTGGGTGTGTGTGTGTGTGAGTGTGTGTGGGTGTGTGTGGGTGGGGATGTATTATTACATATGTGTGTGTTCGTGGTTGCTTGTGGGTGTGTATGTGAACGTATGTGCGTGTGTATGTGATAGCGAGGGAGTGTGTGTGTTTGCACAGATATTTATGTTTTGTAAGCACACTATAACAAGGCAAATTTCCCTTTGTGGACAAATAAAGTTATCCTTATCCTTATTTTTCTTCTTCCTCCTATTAAGCCAATGTAGACTGTTTCACTTGTTATTATATTATTCCAGTTTTACAAGCTNAGAACGTGGTGTGTGCAATGCAAAACAGTATCAAATTTGTCATTGTTACTGATAGTCCTTCTTATCAGTTTTACTCTTTACCATACCAATTTTGATTACAATATAAACAAATCTTTCTGTTGTAGATGAATGTCTTATTTTGTTAAAAGGAGGTCTTTAGCTCTCATTACTGATATCAAATCTCTTTTCCCAGTGAACCTTAGTCTATTTCTATTTCTTCGAGTTCTGAAGAAAACATTTTGACTGCCATTTCACGTGTATCGAGCCGGCTCATCATTTCTCTTTTTCTGAGGTTTTGTCGAGGACGAGATAACTTTGGTTGTTTTTTTTTTCATGTTTAGCACTATGGCTTAACATAATGGTTGTCTTGGGGAATAGAAAATAACTATTAAAGTGAAGGCAAATTCAGTGAAAAGCAGGTTTTACTATGTCATTTAAGTTTGTTTTCTCCTGGCTTTTGAAGGAAGCTGTATTGTCAAGGAAACATGAAGACAGTATGTAAGCTTGTGGGTATAGGAATGACAGAAGGGAATGGATTGCGAACCTACAGATGATCGTAAGTGAGGGTGGGGTGGGGTGAGGTGGTGGTGGCGGAGAACAGAAAATTCTGACCAAAGGGGTGAAGGCCTTTGCGAATCAGACTTATGTAAGAAAGGAAGAAAGGGCAAGGGGGGATACAATACACTAACAGTGTGCAGTTTTTATTCAGTATAAAATATTTCACTCATTAAATGCGGAAAATAATATTAGCGTTCAAATGTGAAAAGTGCGGATTAATTCAAATACCTAAAAATGGCCTATCCTATCTTGCTTCCCTGTTCTTTTATACCCCCGGCTGGCCTTTAAGGACATTTTTCTAAGCAATTATATCTTTTTACATCAGCAAATTAATGTGGCATGAGATCTCATGTTTCTCTAAATTTCATTTTTGTGGAACACCATGTAATATGTCAACACGAATAATTTTGTCACGTGTTTTTGTTGCAGAAGAAAGCTTTTTTTTTACCTTTTTGTGGCAGCAATATTGTCGTTTTGTAAAGGGCTTGCCAATATATGGTAGACTTCACTTAACAGCACAGCACTTAACACGAAATTTCAGGTTACAGGAAGGAAAAGAAAGTCCTTGTCCATAGGCCTTCTTCAATCATGGTACATTGCTAACTCACTCTCATTTCCACATTACAGCAGTCTCCCTAGTTCATCCTGTGTGTAAGAGCTGTGGCCGCATGCATAAACCTTACATTAGTAAACGCATGGCGGTAACCAGGGGAAACTCCCAAAACATTAGTAGTGTTCACGTTAACCAACGTAAGGATTATGCAAACGGCCACACGTATGAAAGTATTCACGGCTTTGAAGTCCAAAAAAAGTCTGTATGTATAAAAGTCTATTGTAGCTCCGGGGTTTATTCTACTCTATTTGCTCACGAGTTGCCACGCAGGCTGTGCTCTCCAGAATTTCACTTTATGAGAGAGAGAGAGAGAGAGAGAGAGAGAGAGAGAGAGAGAAAGAGAGAAAGAGAGATAGATAGAGAGAGATAGACAGATAGAGAGAGAGACAGACAGACAGACAGAGAGACAGAGACAGAGAAATACATACATACATACATACATACATACATACATACATACATACATACATACATGCATATATACATACATACACATACATACATAAATACATACATACATACATACATACATACATACATACAGACAGACAGACAGACAGAACCCGGCGCACCGAAAACACCACTGGCACGAGAAATCTGGGTAATTAAATTTCTTTTTTGTCTGGACAGTCCACAGCACTGCTGTAAAATGTCCATTGTTTCC
>JAWQUT010000207.1:830711-840711 GCA_033807755.1 Ellobium chinense
GTCATCTAAAAAAAAAACCAACGTGGCAACTGAACGGAAGTTACCATTAAGCGGTTTGCGGCTATGCGGAGTTGACAGTATCAAAGCAATGCAGGCTGTGAGATACAGGGGGACATCAGCAAGAGAATTATGAGAGCACAATGATAAAAACACCTGGGAGGAAGGGCAATAATCAAGGAAGAAGGAGTTTCCTCCCTTTAGCACACAGACTCCTAACCAGCTCAATTGTTTTCCAGCTCACGGTTTTGTCTCGAGACAACAGCGCCGGAAGCACGCACCGAGTTACCGTTCCTTGGCGGAACCGGAAGGGACGCCATAGTGTGACAAAGTAGGATCAAAGGGGTAAGGGGCTGGTTAGTGTCTGACTGGCAAGCCTGAGAATGTGTTTATAAGGTTTGGGAGAAGGGAAGAATCTGTGTGATTTTTGGTGTTTTTTTTTGGGGGGGGGAGGGGAGGAGGGGGAAGGGTGAAGAATGGAGATGGTGTGGGGTAGATGTAAATGGTTCAGGTGTGGGGTAGATGTAAATGGTACAGGTGTGGGGTAGATGTAAATGGCACAGGTTACTAGGAGCATGTAGATGGGCATGTGTCATTTAAGAATTTCGTGAGCATTACACGATTTGGGATAAAAAGGACTCTGGAGAACCTATAATAGAAAGGATATGAGAAACAACGAGACGTCGATTAAGGAAAAAAAAGAGAGCGGGGGGATGGGGGGAGGGGGGCGAGAAAAATTGAAACAATACAAAGATACAGAGATAACAAAATTTTACAAAAATACAAAGATAACAAGACAAAATGATATAACTGAAGTTTGCGGAACAATTTCAGCTGTTCTGAAGACAATAATATATATAATGAAACAAAACGTACGTTTTGCCCCGGCAAACCTTTGATGTCAAGTGCGATGACAGTAAATACAAGATTCATATAATTCTGATTTCAAGTACTCCAGTATCTCGCCTACTTGTCGCAAACCTACGATCTCTTGCTCTAAATTTCTTTGCTCAATTGAAGGGGTTAGTTCAATACCAAGGTTCAAGTCACAAAAAGTTAATTTCGAGAAAACAACGAAAAACCTCATTTTGTAACTGAAGCTGATTTAAGGCTCGGCATATGTATTGACCTGAAATATGTCATCCACAAAGACAAACAACAAGTTTGTGGGCCACAAAACACATAAAATATTATGTGAAAAACTAATTGTTTTCAGAATTTCACACTCAAGACCACAGTTATGGCGATCCACTACTCTCCCCTTGAAGAATATAGTACACTGTTCAGCACTCTGGTGCGCAATTTTGCATGTAAAATGTACTGAATTGGAAAAAAGCAGTGTGCATCACAGTAGTGCACTGTACTCTTGAAGGAGAGAGTAGTGGATCACCGTCGACCATTTGTCTTCTCGCACGAACTCAAATTTCTGAACTAGTCACTTCAAAATCGAGATCGAGAGGTTCTGCTCCGAAACATATAAAGTGTGAAATCTAATCCACAGCCAAGACTCTAAGAGAACAAAAAAACCCCAACAACTTGGAAGCCATCCGTTCGCATTCTTGTTTAATGGCTGTTGCAACATGTATAGTAAAAACGGATCGTGTAGTCTGAGCTTAATTAATAATACAAGAGATGGCTCCACATTATTTTACTCAGACAACCGATCGTCCATAATGGCTTAGAACATTATCACCAGCTCCAGTAACGGCTTTGTCTGTAAACATCTGAGACGAAGAAGAGAGACGGTAAACAGCGGATGACATTTATGTGTGTCGTGCATCCAGAAGGGAAGTGTTGGTTCAACGAAAAAAAGTTGGTTTTTGTTCTTTTTTTTTTTCTTCTCACTTTGACGAGTCAAAGCCCAGACTACGGGCATTACGCAAGCTTTGTCATCCGGGCATTGCAAGCCATAATTCCAACTTCAAGAATCATTGTTTCTGCTTTCTACTTTTTTCACTTTCAGAGGTATAAGACTGGCTGATGTGGTCTGTTTCATTGGCTTTTATTAGTCGACGCGTCATTTACTTCTAGAAGCGAGATTTCATTATGCAGTCACTCTATTATTTACGTGTACATTTTAGCTTAAACCGGAAGTGAAGTTTGCTGGGTTTGATTCAGTAATAACGGTCTATTAGTCTGAAAGAGTTGGTTTCGCAAGACTTTATCTTAATTGAACGCGCACAAAGTGTATTAACATTTCTTTTCATACAGATCACAGACATGCACCGTAAAGGAAATATACGAGACTCATATGGGATCTGCTTAATGAAAAATTATGGGTCTCGTATGAACTGGATAATGATATAATGGCGAAAATACACCGGGATTGATATCATAAACGTGCTTACGTATTGTTAGCAACATAGAGCTACACAGGGTAAACCCCATAATGAAAGGGCGAGCAAGTCATTCTTTGAGCTAACATCACAAGAAAGGTAATCGATCTAATCCCTGTCTCTGATGATGGCCCCAAAACCCACAATACACATAGTCGAACCTGGTCGGCCAATCACCTGTGGAAATTACCTAATTTTGGGAACGACTGGTCATTTTGAGACCTTTATGCATTAGCGATGATATCTTTTACCATCATAAGAATTACATTAACTCTGCATGTTGAACGCTACTAAGGATACATTGAGCACTGGTGCATTAATGTAATTCTTGCCATGGTGAGAGAACCCATCGTTAATGTGTAAGTTCTCAACCTTCCCCGCAATAGCTGTGATCCTTCAAAAGTGACCACTTCTGTGAAGCAACCATGGGCGTCCTTTCTTCAGAAACAAGAGAAAAGTACTGCCTAAGGCATCTCGAAATCAGTAAATGGTTGCAAAACGTCGTCAATGAAATCAGACTGGGATATGATTGCCCGATATAATAATTAGCCATTATTATATCTTATCCGGAACACAACTCCCATGGTGGAATCACAGTAAATACAGAATTTACCTTGAAGGCTGATTGAACGAAGTGATTCAAAACATCAACTTTCGCTGGCTGATTTAGACAATTTGCTTCCTGGTTTGACTATGCATCGGTGAAACCCAGTTAATGGGTCCTAATGTTCAATTTACATGTAGCACAACTTTTCCCCTCTTCAGGCCATACGACAGTCCCTGGCATCAGATCAAATAATCTATCAAGAAAGCAAGACAGGAAGGAATGAGATGAAGATGCAGTCCGCCTTTATTCTCCCAGGAGGGATTTTTTTGTTCTAAAATGGCATACAAAGTAATATACAGAATTCTCGATAAATTTATATATATACGTAATAACATTACTAATATATCATAAACCAAATCCAGAATCCAGAGTAAATATAGGACTTTAATTGACCCGTGGGAGAATTGATTTACAGTACCATACAATGTTATGCAGCTCATTCATAACATAAACACATAGAACAGTACATATATCATACATGTAAATACATAATATTGCAAATGAAGCACATAACAAAATCATTACTGGTCATTCGCAGCGCAGCGCCCTAGTTCCACGGTACTCACGTATACCGAAGTGAAATGGGGAAAGGGGAGAGTGAAGTATCTTTCCCTGGGACACCATAACGTAAACCGCCCAGTTCGCGAGTCCAGCACACAAACCTTGGACTTGACAGTCCTCTGTTTCTCAGTACGACACACAATCCACACGGCCACCAGTCCCTGCAGTGCAGCGTCCTGTGCCGTATGCATAATCCATACGTTAGTTAATGTGTTGCGTTAACCAAGGTGAATACTACTAATGTTTTGGGCGTTTCCCGTGGTTACCGCAGTGCGTTAACTAACGTAAGGATTATGCATACGGTTACTGGTCCCCCCTGGCTCAATAAGCAGGTTCTCATTCACACGACTTGAGAGGAGAAATCGAAGAAGAATGCCTTTCCCAAGAACACCAATGGCCTTATGCATAATCCTTACGTTAGTTAAGGCACTGCGGTAACCACGAGAAACTCCCACAACATTAGTAGTGTTTACTATGGTTAACGTAATACATTAACTAACGTGTGGATTATGCATATGGCCCCAGATCGTAAACTGCTCCGCCCTTGGTTCTCCACCTCTCTCCCTTCTCCCACCCTCTTATTGCCTCCCCGCACCCCCACAAAAAAAAAAAAAGTCCTTACTAGTTAAAAAAGGCCACCCGTCGACTCCAGCACTTTCATAATGGACGACAAATTAATGATTGTGTAATATGTGTAGGTATTAGATGGATCCCGAATGCAGGGCTACTTAATAGGACTTATTCCTGGGTTTATTCCAAATGTCACGCCGGAATATTTGATCAAAGGTAACGATGCACATGGTTTTTCTAATAATAATGATAATTATATTGCCTGGGCTTCAAAGAAAAAAAAACAACACCTTTGATTCTGGTACAAAGATTATATTACAATAAATAAATTGACAACATTAAAGGTCCCTAAACCGCGCCATGATCCTGGCGATGTCATCAGAGACTGTCTGGAGCAAGATGAGGGAAGCAAAAGAGACCTCACATATCGTCAGCGTCATTCCACAATCGCCTAAGTCGATTTTCAAGGGTGTTTAGCTGAAACGCTCAGCCCAATTGGTAGACTGAAGAGATCCTGTCAGTGAAATTTCGTTTTGATTCGTTCACTGATTCCTAGTTTTTAACGATAAAAATCACAACTGCCCAAGTCTACTTCCTACAAAAATAAAACGGTCTTTTTTTATTTGCTCAAAACTGCCAAATTTGACTTGGGCGATTGTGGAATGACGCTGACGATATGTAGATCACAATGTAATAGCGTGGAAAAAAAACAAAAACATGACGACTCCGCTACAGTTAAGCTATCCAGATATAACCGACTCGACTTAATTGGAATTCCTCGTGGGCAAAAAAATAAAAAGTTGCGATTAAGAGATGAATAAAGCGATTATTGAGTAACTTTAAATAGGAATAAAGCATTTGTTATATGGAAAAAAATTGGGATTGAGCGGACGAGGCGGATTAACCATACAGTGAGATATCATGGCCATGTTGTTAGGAATCCCTTTATGTACAGAACTAGCTTCTCTACTAAATTAAGGTATGAAGATGCCAATAGCACCTGGCATAAAAATATGCAATTTTAAGTAGTCCCTATAAAATCAGAAAACTGGCCATGGGTAGGGGGGAAAGGGGTTGGATTTTAATTTCAAAGGCTTAGATAAGTGCAAATATATGTGTAGACTCAGAATAGGTGAGGTTTAATCACTCAGGTATAAAATTTGTGATTGTTGCTAGATGGGTGAGGTTACCCTGTTTGCTGAGTGAAAAGGCCTAACATATCAGGGTGTCTGCTTCACTGCCTAAGTTCTCAAAATCTAACTGGTTCAGGTGCATTTTTCTTTGTGTCTAAATTTGGAGGAAGAGCTAAACAACATATTTGGAAAGTATTTTGAAACGGCACCCCAGAGCAAAAATTTGTCAATGGTGTGAAGATCCTAGTTGCATGAATGACCTTTAAGGCCCCTACTCGCTGCAACACTCCAATAACGGATATATCCCACAAAAGCACTTACGTCAGTGTTGCAGTAAGGAGTAGATTGGATCTGAGGTCATGACATTATTTGAAAAGAGAATAACATAACTGTAGTTTTATAATGGTTCCCTAGGGGCAGATCGAAAATGCAATAGAAATTTTAATGTTTTGACATCGAAACCATTTTTGCCAATTTTTCATGATTGTTTTCTTGCCCGCCACCATATAGAGAAGGGTAACGATACTTGGTCAATATTCTACGTTATGTCACTTTCCCCCGGTGCGGTGTAACAGAATGTGTCATGCTCTGCGAATCTGTGACGAACGCAGCGTTGCTAAAAGCTAGTGTCATGTTTTTGAAATGTCAAAGCTACATGCAACGTATCGCATCAAATTTTTATAACAATGAAATGTATTCATCACATTAAGTATGGACATCATTTGGTGCCAGCAAAGTATAATAAACAATATTTTCCTCACAATAATTCTGTGGTCAGACAGTGTGGCAAGGTGTGAACCAGAACTGCCTAAAGGTTACAGACTTTTAATTGGCTGAAAATAACATGCTGTTACATGCGTTAGGAAGACAGTAAAAAATACAGATTGTTGATAATGGGCCATAGATTTGTGAATCTACCTGCAACATTATTTTACATTCTCTCCTGATTTTGTAAATTAAACCTGAAGTTTGGGTCATTCGCTTCGGTTTCGGTGTGGCCTTCTGTGTGGAGCACTTGTCGTTAAAGAAACTGGTTAGCTTGTTTACACTTTTCGATGTATCGGTTCGCAGCTCGAAAACGAACTGCAAGATCTATATTTTGAACATCATTTTAAATAAGCTCATTAAATTCTGCAAATAAATAAAGAAGACCTAGAGATTGTGGAATTTCTTACAAGTGACAGTAGAGAAAACAGTTTATTGGCTCAAAGAGGGAAATTGGGTTAGGCTTCTGTAACCTAAAGCTCCGAGTTCAACCCTTGGGTTCCTTCCTAAATTAAAATTGAACATAGACTGCTCTTTCTTATATCTATGTATAGTGTATCCAGAGGAGGCATGACATGGTATATGGCAAGGACATTTTTATGTCCCCTCTTTTTCATTGTGGATTGTATCAAGACGATCCACTACTCTTCCCTTGTAGAATATAACGTTCTTGGGTGGTGTGCACTGCTACTTACAAACTGAGTACATGTAAAATCACTCATCTCAGCGCTAAGTAGTGCAATTTTTCTGTTGCAAGTAATGTTCTTAGGGAAAACATTATCTCAAGCTGCAGTTGTTACTTGATCACCAAATTTCACAAATTTTAATATATGTAAGATGTAGTCAAATTCATGACCTAAAGTTTGCCGAAGATTATTAACCGTATATAAGATATATTCATTCATGAGCTAACGATTGCCGCTGTTTATTAACCATATCAGCAGCAAATGCACTTTTTAGCATTTTGATGCGCAAGTTTGTATGGAAAATGTAATAAATTAGAAAACAGCAGTGCGCACCACCGTAGTGCATTAAAATCAAGGGATATAATGTAATGGCTCTCCTTAATCTGAATACCCCATAAAAGCGCTTTTGTATATGACTCGTGGGTAGGATTTCTTCATCTCTTCCTTTCTTTCGACCTTAAACATGCTCCCATTGCCAGAGCAAAGCCCCTTGCCACCCTCTCGGTACCAAAATGTTGCTAATGAGGAGTGACGGCGCGGATCATCTTGCACATCTGCCCAAGCACTCACCCTTGCCCCATACGCTCCCAGTATGAAGTCAACTGTAGTTTTGTCCGAAACAATAATATTACGGGTCAAGAGAGTGATCAGGAATTGTCCGAAGTTATTAAGAAGTCATGGATGCCGATGGAAAACATAAGGCAACATTAAGCCCTGTGCGTGAGATTGGCCAAAGACTTGCATGTATACGAGGGCAACTCTATAGTGACCTTTCCTTTTATGGTAAGCATAAAGTACTGCAACACAGGCTGTGAAGGTGGCTAAACGGCTAAAGACATGCATATATACGAGGGCAACGCCATAGTGACTTTTCTTTTTTATACTAGTAAGCATAAGGTCATGCAGAATAGGATATGAGGATGGCTAAAGACAAAATTTACAAACATGCTTATATGAAGGATAGCTTAGTTATGACCTTCCCTTCTATGAAATGCATAAAGCTACCGTGTCCAGATGCGATTGCGAGCAAGGACAGCGAAAGACGTGTTTAAAATATACGAGGATATAAACTGTATATCCATACGATCTTTCGTTTTGACGAATGTATACACTGATGATAGTCGTTTCCTTCATAATATGCATAGTACATCCATCTTGTGGCACGCGATATCTGGAGCTCCTCTTTAGCGTTAACTATTTACTGTTTTCTGAAAAAATAAAAGATCCGTACAAAACAGTGGAGAAGGAACTATTCTATTTGATCAAAACTGTCTTAATTCATCAGTCTAAACAATAATAACAATATAATTATGTGTGTGTCTGTGTAAGAGCACAATGCTACCTTAGTTCCAAACCTTTGCACTTATGTAACTTTCATTTGAGAGCTTGCGCATTAACGATGGCTCTCTTAACATCGTAAGAATAACACCTGTGCATCGGTGCTGAAATGCACCCTCAGTAGCGTACAACATGCAGAGTTGATGCAACTCTTACGATGGTAAGACCATCGCTAATGCGCGAACTGAATTGTTTTGGAATACGATGGTATATGTCAGTTTGACAAATTCAATGCAACCTGGTCAGAAAAACAAGTGACGCCAGGTCACATCTGGCTTCTTTTATGGTCTGTCTTGTAACTTTATGTACTGTGATGGGGGATCCAGTATACTGCGTAACCTTGTTGGCAGACAATGCTGTAAGATAATAGCTGCTCTGGGCATTGAACTGAGACATAGATCATATAATTACCCCTCATGAAGTTCTTCGACAACATCATTGTAGCCTTCAGACGTCTCAAAAGGCAAGTGATCTAATTAATCCTGCCAAATAACGTCCTCTGTAGGTGCTTGTTTGCGTGACCTTATTATAATCTGGACGGAGTGGCTACTCGCGCTAGCATGGCCCAATGGGTGCCCCAAATGGGTCCCATGTGGGCTGCAATATGAGATCTAACGACTTGCTCACTGGCAAAAACATGACTTTCATGAGCAAGGAACATATGCAAGCATATTACTGATGCCATGTGGTCTTAGCACATCAAGCATACTGGTAATAGAGGACTGGGTCTTTGGACACGGCACTGCGTTTAATTCTTGCTGAGCCAGGACTCTGGCAAATTTCGTAAGCAGGACACTCCTCACTTCGAGAGCTTGGTTTAGGGACAGGGTTAGAGGTAGGGTTAACTTTTTTAATGCTACGGCAGAACCAGTTCTCGCCTTCACTCGCCAACCGTTTGAGGCGGCAACTGAATTTTGCAGTCCCGTGTCAGTTGATCGGGCCGACAAACAAGACGTGGTACGGTCACTATCCGTCGAGTTGAGGAAGGCAAACTTGGGACAGTCCCTAGACATTGTAATTCTTTGGTAACTCTCTGCCACAGACAGACAGACAGACAGACAGACAGACAGACAGACAGACAGACAGACAGACAGACAGACAGACAGACAGATAGACAGATAGATAGATAGATAGATAGATAGATAGATAGATAGATAGATAGATAGATCGTATGGCAGTATGCATGAATGTGAGTTAGTCTGAGTATTGTAATGAGTTATGTACTACTATGTTTAGACTATTTGATTATTTATTATTTACTCTCATGTACCACAGCCAAGCAATTTTCCTTTCTAAGGATAATAAAATCATTCTTATCTTATCTTATCTTATCTTATCTTATCTTATAGATAGATAGATAGATAGATGTGCTTTCTCTTTTCTAATCCTTCCTATAACCCAAACTAAGCTCTAGGCGGGAGCGTCGTATAGTACTGAACATGAAGAAAGTCAAACAATTAAATGAAAGCGGTGCCACAGCCAGGCAGTCTAGGTATGCTTTAGATTAAGCTTTAGATTTATGTATGACTGAAGGGCAGTATCATGGATCTCTTCCAAAGGCCGATACTGACAGTTAGAGGTAAGAGTCTATATGCGATAGACTGGCAAGTTTCGTAAAGAAAGTCGACAATTGTCACACCCTCGAATTTATGCATCCTGATTGGCGGAAAATATAGTTTGTCGTGTGCAGAAAAATGCAACAGTGCTGTATATTTGGATCCTGTATAGAAAACATTCAGGTAGATGCAGACTAACCCAGCTCCAGATTATGTGGAAATTCCTTCATAGCTCACGTGTGAAAAGAGGACATCATTGTATCCTTCGGAAGTCTCAAAGGCATGTGATCTAATTAGTCCTGACAAATGACTTCCTCGATAGGTGCTTGTTTTCGTGACCCTATGTATAATCTGGACAAAGTAGCTTCTCTGCTGGCATGGCCCTATGAGGGCAAAGAGGGACCTTTATGACATGGTAAACGTAATCAGACAACAGATAACATAACGTGAG
>JAWQUT010000207.1:843211-849447 GCA_033807755.1 Ellobium chinense
ACTGAAGACGTTTAGCGATCTTCTCTACCGCGTACCAGCCAAGAATTATAGCATAATATCGCGTCATCTTCCTCTCACTTTCCTGAGCACTAAGTAATGAGGACCGCGCGTATTTGGTCTCTGCGGCCTCGTGAAAAAGCAAACCACACCCCATTCCTTAACAAAGGACGTATCAGCCTCTAGGCAAACCAAGATGGCTGCGACTTATGCGGAAGAGACAGAAAAAAGTGCACTGACTTGGGAGTAGTTTGCTGTATTTGTAGCTTTGTCTCATTCATTAACATACATATCACCGTTGACTCCTGCCACATTTTCCTTCGACACATAGCTGTTGGTAAGACATTCTACTAGCAAAATTTGACTAAATAAACGTGGCCATAATATCCTACACAATCACTAGGCCAGTCCAATCCTCTGCTTTATGTCTTGGACTAGTTTTGGAAATTGTACATTATGTGTCATTCCACGTCATTCAAATCATTACTGTCAGGTTTACGATGCCTGATCTTATTCATACTAATAGTATGTTCTGCAAATCTTCGCAATGAGACAGCACTCTAATATCCTTTAGCGTCACCATAAAACCTGCAGTCCTATGCATTCAATTACTTTCTCAGCTTTCCAGAGGGCATACTATGGCCTCTGTCATTTCGTGGGCGTTGATCGATGGCACCCAGACAGCAGCTTTCTTTATCATTTATAACGTATCATTACTGTCTGAAAAGGAAAGGTCAGTGCAGTGATTTCATAAAACATGCATAGCATGACCATCCCTGTGGACACTAACTCTTCACCTTTTAACCCTCTGCCCAACATCGTATTCACTCAGCCACTGTGTTGCTCCATAGGATGGATTGAGTGTGAGTTTACCAATGTCAATAGGAGCCTTGGGGCATGGGGTTGAAAAAGAAGAAAAAAAAGCAAACGAAATCTACTCCAGAGCTCACATGTAAGAGGATACTTACAATACCTGGCATAGTATACAATTTTACATAGTCCTTATAAACTAAAAAATATTGGCCATGGGGAGGGGGTAAAGGGGTTGGATTTGAATTTGAAGGCGCTTTTTTTTTTTTTGGTAAAAAAAAAAAAATCATGATCAGAGTTGTGGTGTGGTGGTGGTGAGAGGTGATGGTGATAGTGATCGTGGTATGCATGTCTGTGCACTTCGTAAACAGTATTGTGTGTATGTGCTAGGACAACAATGCTGATGTCACATTTTTAAAATCTTTTTCCTCCGTGAACACCTTTAAATCCATTTACCCAAAGTCTCTTCTTACCCATTAATTTCGTTTTGTATTTAACCTGCTGAAGAATTACATTTTTTATACGAAAAGTCGTATTTATTTTATATCATTATATCAGTGCTTTTTAAATTTTAAATAATAAAGAATATTTTTTTAAATTCTTTGCTGGTTTGGACAGAACTTTTTAATTTTTTAAATGTAATCCAAATAAAAATAACAATGATGATGAAGATAATAATGCTGACGATAATGATGATGTTAACTATTATTATTATTCCAGTCATTCATGACGACGATGTCGGAAAGATCGATGACGACAACATTCTCGAGGATCATGATGATGTTGTTAACGACCATGATGATGACATGATGACATTGACAATGATATTCACATGATGACATTGACAATAGTGATGACACAGACATACCAACTCACGTCCCCTATTTTGACAACGAAAGTCAAAGTTACTCAGACAAGAAAACCCAAAAATATCATTAAAGCCATAGAAATGCAGGCGGATTAGAGCCTTTTTCGCCAAACTTAATGCACCATACTAAATCTGAAGGAATTTAAGATGAGAATGGCTGGTGCAGTGCGCGTTACTGACGGTTTGTGCCTAAGAAAATCTTAACACCATCGATTATTTTAAAAAAAACAACTGACTTAACGAAAGACAAAATATTGGTTATGATGAGACAAGCTTAGTAATCGGCTACACTTTAATGGCAACTTTGTGGGAAAATGGAGTAGAAGAGATTAAACGAAAGTGTAGTTATCCAGTATGTTATGTTATATTTACGGCAACTCTTACGTTAAAGGAAAGAGATCATATCAATATTATGGAATTCTGTTGTTCATATTGTGTCCAACATACAAAAACTATCTATGAACAACCACAACAACAACAATAATAATAATAATAATAATAATAACAACAACAACAACAACTATAATAACAACAACAAAAACTACTACTACCATCACTACTACTACTACTACTACTACTACTACTACTACTACTACTACTGCTACTATCATTATTACTAAAACCACCACCACAATAACAAACAAATGAATTTAAGTAATCTAACACATTATGTTTGCTTCCAGACACCACTCCCCTACCGACCACTCAGACGGGTTTTCCCAGGTCATGACAAAAGATAAATTAAGCGAATTAACCCTGTTGCTGCGTCAGACATTTCATCTGCTGATATCACCAAATTACCTTTAGATTATTAACCCATACGTAGGAATGGTTCATTATGTAGCAAATGTGACGCATGGACATGTCGGAAATGAAGCGATAATGTTACTTCCGGGATGTACAGGAATCTCTAAGAACTGTTTCTAACAAATGCTTAAAGACGAACATATACTTCATACATAGCGAAGAGGTTCAAAACCAGAAGGGGAGTACAGAAAATTTTCACAATGAATATAGACCTACCCTGTTATACAATGGGAGATAATTTTTTTTTTTTTAAATATGCCGCTAAAAATATGCTTGTTTACAATTCCAGGAAGACCACATCAGACGTTAAAAGAAAAAAAAAACTCTGGCAAACTCGAGCATTCACCTTCTAGTCATCCATCTTTGGCTTGGATGAGATGACGTTACTTTTTTCACTTTATATATAAGATACTTCCTCTTTACGTCCCGGAGAAAGCAAGAGACGACGTTTAATTGGTCGATATTGCGGACATGCGCGTCTGCTCTTAACAAACATGTCGGTGCTTCCGGTCAGCCCCACAGATTCAATAACCTCAGAGAACGAAAAGAGACGAAAGCAGATTTAAAAAAAAAAATGTTGGCTTTGTGCCATTTATAGCTATCATCAAAGGCAAGATGGAGGTCACTTCATTCTTTTCAAGGGTATACATTACATTAAGACAAAGACATGAAAGCTGTTTGCTACTGATAAGCAAGAAAGAAAGAAAGAAAGAAAGAAAGAAAGAAAGAAAGAAAGAAAGAAAAAGAAAGAATTATGCATAAAAGCTCAAGCAGTGTGCGGTTAGCCACTTATTGTTTTGAAGAGAATAAGGCTAAAAGAAGAGAAAAAAGACATGCGATCAAAGATCAATACCAATAAATATGATAGTTTTATCTTTCATCCCACATATTCTTTGAATTAGGATTGTTAATGTGCAAAACTGCCTTAATCATATTCTCTTTTAATTTCTCATTCCTCTTCCACCAACTCTGCTTCACATCTACCCTATCCTCATTTACCAAAATATAAATATTGCAGTAGAACCTTGATGTAACGTACGCCGTGGTGCACAGTATTATCAAGGTCCACCTAAAAAAATGAAATAACTGAATAACAGTTAATCAGTGCAAGTGAAACTTATAGTTGTTAAGAAGATATACGAATTAAATAAGAACTTAATAACTAACGTCTACTGTATATGAGTTATCTTTGCATTTGCCTCGAGTCTCAGAAGGCCGCTATTCTTTGTTTCGAATCCTCTCTACTTCTTTGTAGTCTTAGATACTTTTCTCTTTATAGACTCTCTCCCTCCCCGACCACCACAGACACACAGAGACACACAGACACACAAACACTCACACACACGCACACACACACACACACACACACACACACACACACACACACACACACACACACACTGTTTCATCATTTTCTCCTTTTAATCCACCCCATCCTAGCCTAGCGCCTAATCACCAACTTCCATTCGTTCAAAATGAGTTATTAAGTTCTGACAATACCTGGCTCGCCTGAATCCATTCTTTTTTTCTTTTTTTTATTATTATTTCTCTTTGCTTTTCGTTTCTGTGCAGTTCCCTCTCCGTTTCCTTGCATCTTCAGCACTTTCTCTCCTTCTACGCCTCCCCCGCAAGAACCATTCCAGCCTAACACTGCAGCTGCATCATTTATAACCTGAGGATATTTATAGTCCCTAAGAGCCAAGATAATGTTTTTCATCCGATTTTTTTTTTTTGCCTGTACCAGTGATAGCTAGATTACTTTACAGAAAAATAAAACAAGAACAAAAACAAGCAACTTGATCGGGAAGATTAGGCCTGGTGGGTAATAAGCAACGCTATATTTTGGTGTAGGTTTGTAAAATAGGTCAGACTAAAGAATGTCTTTAAAGGGCTCCCCAACATTACAAAAAAAAAACACAAAAAAACCACTTTGCTATCATTACTTCCCTTGTACGAGTTAACTTGGTAACGATGACCATGGAGCATGAAAAACGTTGCTATATGAAATGGATTTGCAATTTTTCATGGTTTTATTAAAAGTTCATGCAGACTCTGCTGTGAAGAACTTAAGCATTACGCAGAACTTACTGATTAAGCGGAGCTGGTGAAGCGACATAGGCTGTATAAATCGTCAGTGCTGACCAAACAAAAAAAAAGTTCGTATATTTCTATATAAGTTATGATATCGAATAGACGGCATAAGGCGAAACGGATGATTTTTTTTTTTAAACATCAGTAAGCATACAACTTAGCAAAACCGTGGCCCTCTTTAGTGTCACACTAAGAGATATTGTGTGTTTTTTAAATTACTAATGATTTTTTTGACTTATGATAATAAGTATACCACTTCGCAAAACAATGGCTGTTTTTAGTTTCACGCCAATAGATGTAATATGTGGCCATATGCATAAACCTTACCTTAGTTAACGCACTGCAGTAACCACAGGAAACTCCCAAAACATTAGTAGTGTTCACCGTGGTTAACGCAATACGTTGAATGACGTATGGATTATGCATACAGCCAAAGGTCCTTGGATTACAGATGCCATTTTTTAACATCACAATGCATTCCACTTAGCAAACCGTGGCCATGTTTAGTTTCATATTAATTTATGTGATATGTTCCTTGGATTTCCGATGCCCTTTTTTTTTTTTTTTACATCAGTGAGTATTCCACGTGACTCTCTTTGATGTCACTCTTATAAAATGTGGTAATTATATATCATGTTCCGTGGAACTGCCCATCCACAACGCTCTCAGCCTCATTAATCCTGAGTTGTGTTTCTTGATTCACTATGAGCAAATACAGTGGAAAAGGGAGATAATGACGCAGGCCAGTGATGGCGTGGGTTTAAGACTGGCTTTCAATACTGAAGGCTGCCACAGGGCAGTTTTTTGTTTGTTTGTTTTTTTTGCCTCATGAGGCACAGAAAGGGAGACAGAGACAGAGAGAGAGAGAGAGAGAGAGAGAGAGAGAGGACGACAAAAATAATTGCGTCTTACGGATTTTCTTAAAAGTGCATGTGTCTTGCAGCCAATCAAAATGAGACCTGTTGTTAGACAAGGAACTAGGATTCTGAAAGTGATTTGGACCATCAACAGAGTTTTTTTTTTTGTTGCGGAAATTTAAAAATAAAAAAGCAGAACAATGAACAAGAAGTTTGATGTTATGAGCAAAAAGTCACAGATCTATAATATAAAGATGGACTTGTGAGGCAGCCTTTTTCGACTCCTTACCTACTATTGGCGGTAGGATGGCAAAACTTTTAGTGTAAAGAACGTGCATTCATGCCGAGATTTGGTCAAATAAAATCCATACAATAATACTTTCTGTGATTTTGTCCGCAATGATAATGATACAGTTCATTTAGTCATTGACAAGTCATGGACTATATCGATATTTCGACTAAATCGGTGCCGTTGTTAGAGAAAGCCATGTGATATCAGTCAATTCTCATCACCTGCCAAGGTAGACTACTCGTATTTGATGGTGCCCAAAATTTTCATCTACGGTGCATTTTAGTATATGATTAGCTTCGCCTTTTTAAGTTTTTCAGTTCTTCTGAAATTATGCGCTGGGATCAGTGGATTACTTTGCTTTTCACCGATCTGGACCATGATAATGCCATCTGTAGAATGGGGAATCATTCTAGCTGTGGGTGAATTTGAGCTTTCATGAAGCAGATTAAATGACTTCTTTAATGTAACATTTTTTCTTCAGAATTGTTGCCATAGTATGCAGGTGTCTCCCCCC
>JAWQUT010000207.1:882216-887216 GCA_033807755.1 Ellobium chinense
GGGGGGTGAAAAAAAAAACAGGAGGGAGGGGGATAAGAGCACTAACTAACTGACAAGATTAAGATGATGTATTGCTCTCAACTTCATTGTACTATGTAAAAGTGTGTTTGAGACAATAGCCATGTGTAATTGTTGTTTTGTTTTTCATGCGCGGATTTAGACATGCGTAATCGGTGTATTGGTTTTCAGTATCGATGCAAAATGCATGAATTTATTCGTGATCTGACGATCTCGTGATTACCAGCCTAAATGTCTTGTTCATGGAACCAAAGTACATAAAAGTCGGGATAATGAAATCATTGGTAACGGCAAAGTATGACAGCATTGGTATCTCCCGGTAAGCATTGATATATTCTGGTTTCCACCACTAGTTAGTGCCAAAAGACGGTTAAACTGGGTCATGGCTAAAGGTATGAAGATGCCAATAGGACCTGGCCATGGGGAGAGGCGAGAGGAGTTGGATTTGAAATTCAAAGGCTGAGATAGATACAAATACTTTTGTAGACTCAGAATATGTAAGGTTTTGCCGTTGAAGTATAAATGAAATAGTTGTTAATGGGTGGTTGAAGTTACATCGTTTACTGTGTAAGCTACATCGTTTATTGTGTGAAAATAACATTAGGAAGCCCGATTCACTTCTAAAGTTCTCAAAATCTGGTTGGTCTATGGGTATATTTCTATATGTCAAAGTTTGGAGGAAGAGTTGAACAACATATTGTAGAAACTATTTTGACATGGGACCCCTGAATAAGTAAATGAAGGGTGTTAAACAGCCAAGAATGGAAAGGACATTGGCATCTTCATATCTTTAAGAGAAAAGCCACTGGATGCTGCTGGTTTAACGTTTTGATTCTCTATCTATGACATTACATGTACTCCCCGGAAATTGCACAACCTTGTCGTTTCCGACGTACTCATACGTCCTTTTTGTTATCTAGAATGAACCATTCCTACGTCCAGGCTCATGTGATCATGAAAAGCTTGACACAGCCAAAGGGATAAGGTACCCTGTATTCCGGAGTGGGCATGAAATGGCTTGTAGCGGCAACAAATGGTGTGAGCGTACGGCAGCTTCTGGTGATTTTTCACTCTTCGGTACGAGTCTGTCTGACCACTAGACTGTGAAATGAACGGGTGCATAAAAAATTGATTTTTTTTCTCTTTTTTCACTCTTTGAGCTTCGAGCGTACGAGTGTTTTTAATTATTAAAACAATGGTTTACTTTCTCTGAACCTCTCTCTCTCTCTCTCTTTGTTTTTCTCTCTCTGTGTGTGTGTGTGTGTGTGTGTGTGTGTGTGTGTGTGTGTGTGTGTGTGTGTGTTTAGTATGTAACTATGTGTGCATATTATTATTATGTGTGGTATGTGTATGTATAAAAAGATGTCCATGTGTCTGTGTGTTTCAAGAAACACATCTATTTATTTCATCTGTCAGTAAGAGTCTAAGTGCATTTAACTGTCTTATAGTTATGAATGACATAAATGGAAGGAGGAGACCGGTTTGTCAAGTAACTGGCTCAATTATACTAAGTTTCAGTGTCCCTTTTCAGCAAAGGTATGGCTATATTAGACATAAGGCTTGGACTCTTTTCCCCAAACCCACGGCCAGTGCTTATGAAGCACTGATAACAATACCCACGCAGAAACCTGCCGCTTACAGGGTCCGACCCCGGGATCTTTAGTGGAACACCCTGGCCATCCTGCCGATAGCTTAGAGTTGTGCCATCCGATCATTCACGTCAGAAGCTATGCCCCGCCTCCACACAAACAGCCGTGGAACCTGCCTTGACTCAAATGGATTTGCTTTCATTTTTTCAAATACTTGACGTTTTTAAATCAGTTTTCTTTACCGCAGCGATCGTAAGGACAATAAACAAGCGAACTGCAAAGATCCTGTGCAATATGAAATGTTTTACTCGTGAATTTTTCGGAAAAAAAAAATAGGGGCTCTGATAAGAAATGTGCGATTGAGACAAAAGTGAAATATTCCATCATGCCTCGCTTTTCCTTTTATATCCAGGCGGGTCTTTAAGGAGATAGGGATGGAAAAAAGATGAGAGAGCAAGAGAAGAACAAAAATGACGAAATGGAGAAGAAACAATGAGTTGGGGGAAAAAACTATATGCACTGCATGGTTCTATGTTTTTATTGTTCTTTCAATCTTTCTCTCTTTCTCTCTCTATCTCCCTCTTTCTCTCTCTTTCTTTCTTTTACACACATCTCTCGCCGTCGCTCTTTCTTTCTTTCTCTCTTGGTCTTCAAACTTCGTCTTTAAAAACTCGCTCAATACAAATATCAAGAGCTGTGGGCCATTACCCAAGAGCAAGTCGCCCTCCTCCAAAACTCAATAATAGCATAGCTCGATTCCTTGCTGACAGCGTTTCTTAGAAAAAAAAGNNGGGGGGGGGGGGCTAAAAACATTGTAGTGTTCTCTCATGGCAAAACGCTGTATCCGCCATCATGATTCCGCTGACACCCCAGTGTGTACTCACAGGAACAAGGCTATTCCGTTACCCTGTAATCTTAAACCCCATGGAATAGAGGGTTGCATTTGCGCATCGCACGCTATCCCTTCAGCCAATCAGCGATTGATTAGAGGGTGTGGGGGCTGTTCGATTTTGTTTATGAAATTTGCCGGACTTCCGGAGTTCGACCACTGCCCCCTAACTATCAGTACAGGTCGACTGGGAGAGTCTCATGATATTGCCCTAAAGTCTTGCAATAAAACTTAGGCTTTCAATTAAAGGATTTTCCTAGGCTACCTGACACTGGCAGTCATTTATGAACATTATTCCTAGACACTCTCATCTAGAGCTTGATTTGGGGCTAGGAGATGGAGAATGCAGAAGAGAAAGAAAAGAGGAAGCACACTTGAGAGATTTCTCAACAATGATAGGGAAGAGCTTGCCCATTAACGGTGGGATCTATTACCAATATAAGAAGTACATTGACTCTGCGTGTTGAGCGCTACTGAGGGTGCATTCAGCACCAGTGTACGAAGGCAAATTCTTATGATGATGAGAGATCCCATAGTTGATGCGCAAATTCTCTAGTATCTACGGATTGTTTTAAGTTTGTTCGTTCTTTCTTAAAATCAGCCCTTAAACCTGTTTTCAACCCTATACCTAGCTTTAGCAGGAGATTGTCCTGGAATATAATCTAAGAAAATTGTATGAGTTCCGTTCCAGCAAGAGATCAATGCAGTGCAAAGAAAAACGTAACCCTCTTTATCTACATTCTGTTCTGGGCTACGTTTGTTTGATCCCTGCGATTCAACGAATCGGCAAGCCACACCAGTTCCTTAGCAAAGAGAGTATCAGTCTCTAGGCAAGCCAAGATGACTGCAACTAATGCAGAAGAGACAGAAACTAATGCCCTGACTTGCAAGTAGTGTTTGCTGGCACCCACCAACCAGAAACGTACACCTCTGATATCTTTTGTGGTAAGGAATGGATGTGGCTCGCCCTTTCGTCAAATTGTAGAAACCAAACAAACGCAGCCTTGTTGTGTATATTCATTTTACAAGTGGTAAACGGCCTTAGCCTATACATCAGTACGCACGATGGTCTTGGATTCTCCACAGTTCTTTTGAAATTGATTGTGACACTAACAGCCCAGTGTTTCTACACTGTTGAAAATGGATATACCGCATTTTGTTACGGATATCTCTCATAGAAATGTAACAGTGGATGAAAACCCCTTCATGGCAGGTGGTCCATTAAATTTTGGTAGGATCTGGAACACTTGATCTGTCCAATAACATTATAAATCAAAATACAGTCCTAGACGTTGGGAGGGGGCTGAAGCTATTTATCTTATAAAGCTATTAATTTATCCTCCGCGCCAGCCGCACCCCCCCCCCCCNCCAAAACCCTTTCCCAGAAAGCTAAGAGAGCTATTGAGTACATAGAGAAATTTTACGTGGGGAACTGTAAATGGGGTTGATGAGGAAGGGTGGGAGTGAGAGGTTAAAACGAAGGGGGGGGGGGGNGGGGGGGGGGGGTCATGTAATTTTAAATTTCGTTTGTATTTCGACTGGAACCTTAAATAATGCACACCATTTGCATTTTGGCGTGCAATCTTCCACGTCAAATTCAAAGAGAGCTGCACCAGTATTGCGCACCAAAGTGTTCTGGGCCGTACATAGCAGTCGAAATACGATTGAAGTTTGCAATGGTGTGAGCTTCTCTAAAGGGAAGGCACTACCCTTATCCAGAGACTGTAATGCACATGACGTGGTGTGCAACTTATCTCCATGTGTGCACTGGATTTCTATACAAAACTGCACACCAGGGTGCTGAATGGTGCATTCTTCTCCCTCAAGGATGATGATCTTAGGACAAGTGTCATTAGTTATGACACCAGTTGTTCGACATCATATTTCACCCACATATCTTAGACACTTTTATGTATGATCCTGTAAAAGCTTTTTAAAAATTTTTTGTCTTGACGCAGAATTATCTGAAACTATAAACACCCTTTGATGTTAAATGAAATAACTATTTATCTAGACAGGAAACTCCTTTAGCCCTTACTTTCGCTTGGCAACTCGCTATACAGCTCGTGCTGTCCTCGCATCTCTGCATATTTCCTTTCCACGTAATGTGTGCTCAGTAATGGATTTATTCTTTCTTTCTTTCTTTCTTTCTTTCTTTCTTTCTTTCATTCAATTCGTCCCTTGTCTTCCTTTCCTCCTCCTTCTTCCTTTCATCCACTTATCATTTCTGCCATATTTTTTTCTCCTGTTCATTCCTTCCTTTCTATCTTTGTTATTTATTCTTGTCCTATCTTCCTCCATTCCTGTTTTTTTCTCCTCACATTCTCCGTTCTTTCTCTCCTCTACTTGTACTTCCCCTGGTACAAATTACAAGATGGGTGTCGTGGCAGTACTGAACTCTCTCTAGGGAGTTGAGACACCTATTGTGTGAACCGGTCGGTTGAGGCGCTGCCGTGAGCAGGCATGTGTCTGTTTTACCGGGTGAGAGACTAGTTTTTCCTTGC
>JAWQUT010000207.1:889716-899447 GCA_033807755.1 Ellobium chinense
AGTGCGAAGTCCTCGATCTTCTTCCAGCGACCAAAACCAAAACCCCCATAAAGACCAAAAACCTCTGGTCTCACTGATAATCCAGTAGAGACAAATGGAATCCCACCAATATCCGGCTATCGAGACTGCCGTACATGTTGAAGCTTATGCAGTAAGTAGGGGCTAGGGTGGCGTAGAGAAACCCGATCAACACAAGTACTCCGAGAAAGGGACCAAAGATCGCCAAGTGTTCGGACCAGAAGGCCTGATAATATCACCTCAAATTTCTCTCCTCCTTTCCTTGTTTCCAAAATCCGAAGTACGAAAGACGATCTCCCAAGAAATCGAAACCGTTAAAGGTATGCGCCATTGCGGCTGAAAAAGTGCGGGAAATGAAGCAGATCACAGACCGGAAGCGACGTCGGAAACGGCCAGCGCGCATGATCAGTCACATCCCGGCAGCAAGTGAGACGTGTGCATGCGCAGTAGAGTTAGTCTGGGTGTGATGGGATTATCCCCTTCGTATTTTCTGTGGTGTGTTTGCACTCACAGCTGGCGTTAGTGATGGGTCGATACCTGAAATAATAGGTATCGGGATACCCTAACTTAAGCTTTAAATATTGACGTGTCCATTCTACTTTCATTTCGATACTTAGAAGAGGATCGGTCTTTTGATTCTGTCGATGCTTTTCTATATTCTCGATACTTCTGCAAGGACAAGAAATATATGTAATATAACTGTAACCTGTTACATCTAAAATCTTTTTAAAAATATCGATACATCACAGCCTGGGTGTTGTTTTTTTTTTCGAATCGGAATATAAATATCGATACTTAGAAGTGATATGGCCCACTAATAACTGGCGCCAGAAACCAGAGGTCATGAGATCAGAGGAAGAAAGAGAGAGAGAAGTAGAAATTCACCATGATAACCATAATGACTATAGATCTTGCTGGTTATCTGGCGCTCTCAGTGGTATCAGCCGCTTTTTATCAAATCACTAACAACATTTATTTGTTCTACTCTCTCCTCAATACCTGGTAAGAGTGGACAATGTTAACCCGATGGTGAAATAATAAAATACGTTTATCAGCTGATGGTTTTTAGATTTACTCCCTCCTTGCCGCACCATCGTAATGCTAGTGAGCGCCTGTGCTCTAAGCTTGTGCCTTAATTGATATTGATTGTGAGTGTTATTGATACTGACCCTCAGCGCGAGTACTCACTTCCTATGGCTGCTCTGGCTGATATTGACGATACTGCCGTTTTATTTCGTTTTAATCGGTATTACTCCAGTATTGCATAAATATCAAACATTACAGTGTTCTGAAGTTACAAAATAAAAAAAAAAACTGAACGCAATATCAAAACAAAAGAATACACAGTTAAAGTATATAATAATCCTGTTTCTTGTATTTTCTGTTTTTACCCTAAGACATTTCCTAACTAGCTAGTCCTACCTTGTTGAATCTTGTTACGTCTTTCCTATGGATACAGCAGTGGAAAGTGAGCGGACACCAACAGATACTTACACAAAGAATGTAATAATGGAGAAAATGCTCAAGAAGACAAATGCCGAGAGAAAATAGAAGAAGGAAAGAAAGTGATGTGGCGGGAATCGAACCTCCGACCTCTGATTCGGCACCCATCACCTCGCCATCAGTTCGGAATCAGGTAGACGTTTATGCACAGCCACGCCGCTACTTCAGAAGAGTAGCTTAAAGGCTTGGGTATTTTCCATTTTTCTCTCTGCATTTGTCTTCTTGTGCATTTTCCCCTTTATCTTACTCTGTGTAAGCATCTATTTGTGGCCGCTCACTCCCCACTTCTGTTACTACGTGCTCTGTTTCCATATTCTACTACACTTTTTGGAAACAGAGCGACCATCGACGACCCTGGAGAGGTATGAACTCACCGTATATGATATCTGAACAAATCTCTATAGTCTCCAGATTCTGTGTACTGCGAGACGGTGTGAAATTACCACCAATGTAATTCCATTAACTCATTCATAAGTTATGATGATATAATACCTAGGACGTCTATCCCGTCGTATTTTGGTGACACTGAACGTCGAATAACCAGAGCACCAACTTTGAAATGGTCAGTGGAAGTGCTGAGTTGCTCTCCGTTTAAATTCAACCTCATGGAAGAATTGGTATAGTTGCTTTTAGGCGGTCATTGGGTGGCGATGTATGTTTTTGCCTGTTTTTTGTTTTATTTTGCATTATTGATTCACCTTTCCGAATCAACCAGCCAGGACTAAAAATCCTAGTATGGTAATGGATGCAGAGTGAGGTTTAAAAGCGTGAATGCTTTCAAGAATGCATATTGTTACTGAAAAACAAGCGTTGTGATTACAAAATAGAGTTGCAAAGTAAGTAGAATGTGAGCGTCAACTGGCCTAGTGTAATCACTCGGAAAGATTTTTCCAGCTTTCCGGAAAGGCTAGTTGAAGCGAAAGCACACTCGATTCCTTTTAAATGTGTGTGTGTGTGTGTGTGTGTGTGTGTGTGTGTGTGTGTGTGTGTGTGTGTGTGTGTGTGTGTGTGTGTGTGNGTATCATTAAGATAGTTGAATATTCCAAAGAGATTTTTAAAAATGCAAAAAAGAGCATTAATTGATGGATCACATAGGCGGTATATTTGACAAAGATAATTGAACAGTTTTAATTCTGTCATGGGATTTGCCTGACGGTTTTAATCAACGTGTAACCAGATATTCTGTTATTCACACCAACGTTTTGACCATGAAAGATATTACAGACTGACTAAAGCTTAAATGGACTCCATAACTAATAGACATATATCCATATCTCAGACGAAGTATCATTTAAGGGTTCACACAAAGACTGAAAAAAAAAAATCCAACTATTTGTAAAACATAAAAATATTTTAAAACATGCAGCTACAACGGGCCTATGTATTCGCACGCGGTCAAAAACAGCCAAATGAAAAATTGGGGACCAAATCAGAATTTGAGGTGATCTTTTTCAAAAGACATTTGTGAAAAATTTTGGGCGTTGACCCCCTTTTTCTTCCCGTTAAAAGATCGGGCAACAGAAGTACTTTAACCTCCATGGAAGAAATTTCCCTAAATCACAGTGGTATAACACAAAATGTTAATAGGGCCAAAAGAAGTAAAAACAATAGGCGTCAAAGACCAAAAGTCAGCTAGGGGAAGTAATTTTTAAAAATTGCAATAATACAATATCTTTTTTTGGTTACTTCCCTCAATCTAAAGTCTAGTACAAAAAGTGTCTGGCTGCTGTTAGTTTTTATTTTTTCACTTTTGGCCTTACAAATAAAATGTGTTTTTCTACAAAAACTACAATGAAATCGGCTTGGTGTATGTGTACTTGTGTGTGTGCTTGTGTGTATGAGTGTGCGAGAGAGAGAGAGAGAGATAGAGAGAAAGAGAGAGAAAGATAGAGAGAGAGAGAGAGGGAGGAAGTGAGTTCATGAGTGAGTAAGCATAACATATTTAAGACTCGTATCCTGGGAATTGTCACTGAAGCGATTTCACAAAGCATTATCTCCACCAATCCATGCCACGCAATGACTTTCTCAACTCCTTAGAGATCATCAGTGCCTCTGCCACCTCACATGCACTAATTACATTATCTCTTCTCAATATCTCTCACTATTTAGAGCCAGGAACTCATTTCACAGACAGGTAATCTGAGAAAAATGAGAAGGAAACACTTTCTGAAGGCACTTATAATACCTCATGACGGGAATTGAACTCACGATCTTTTGAACTCCAACCCAACGCCCTAACCGTTTGACCCCGCTGCTTGAGTCTAAATTGTACATAGAAAACGCCTTTTTTTTTCCTTTAGAAGTGCGGCCGCTGTAGACAGCTGTCTCCATACACAGGTTCATTTCTTGAGTAAAAAAGTTAAGCATATCTTAATCATCTGGCACTAAACAAATGTACGTTGATCTAGGGCTTAGGACTACCATAATAATATGGCACATTCAACAAGCAAATAATATATTCAGAATAAACAGCAAACATTTTATCCCTAAGCGGTCGGTTGCGAAACTCTTAAAAAGCTAATGAAAACAAAAGCGATTGCAAAATGGGTAAATGAGATAGTATAACCTGAAAAAAAACTCTTATGAAGTTCCAGGGAAGCCATTCTTTGACATTCGCTTTATACATTGTTATTTTTTTTTCTTGTGTTTTATCATATTCCGGGCATGAGAAGGGGCTACTGCGGTCGTGTTAGACAGGAGGCCTCGTTTGGAGGTCAAATATATAAGAAATATGAAAGGCCGTTCTTGAACTCTGATCGCTCTCGCAGGTGGTCGCAAAACACAGGTGGCCACTAGACGAGGACCAACTGTACAGTACTATTGCGTGCAAATGGTCAAGTGCGTGTAAGCGAAAGTGTGGAGTGGGTGCTGATGACAGAAAGATAATGGAAGCAAAAGGAAAAGATGAAAGCTTAGCCGAGAGCTTTCAATAGGAAATTGATGTCACTTTTCGGACGCATTATCGTCCAGGTGATGAACAAACGATGTGAAGGGCTTCGTCTCTTCAACGTAATTACACGATCTGATCCGCCCTTTAAAGTTATGCATTACTGGATTCCACTTTTTGATTTTTTAATTTTTTTTTGTTCATAATCTCTTTGTCTTTATATTTGCTAGCGGACTTTTCTACCTTATATTTGCATTATTCTCTGAGAATTATAAAAATGAAAAAAAAAAATAAACAACAACAGGAAAATGAAATGTCAAGTGATGTAATTTTGTCACGACAGCCGGATATAAAGCGAAGTAGGGCCAGCTAACATTGGGTGTAATCGATTGTTTTGACTACTGCACACAATATTAGTAATCGATTACTTCATATTTATTTGTTTATAATTATATTGGCCGCGTTCGTCTGTTCATGTTGGGAGAGGAAAAATATTTGCTGCAAAGAAAACAGCTGTTTAAAAAAATTTCTCTATTTCCTTTCTTTCCCGACCTTATCTTCATGATTGTCACCGTTGCCTCAACAGTTTAAATGTCCTAGTTTTTAGTGTCCTTAGTACTTTCATATCCCCTATAAGACTCTCTACTCCAAGGCTTGGAAATCTGCTAGATATCTCGTAAGAGAAACTGTCAAACGATTTCAGATGTCAATTATATTTAGTCTGTTGTTGGCCTGCTTTTGTTTCTAAGTATAGAATGCGTAATTGGCAATGATGTGTTATGGTTCTGGCTCGCATGTTTTTTTTTTCCCTCAAAGATTGTTTCTATCCCGTCGTTTTCATCGGTGGTGGCTCGTCATTAAGTGCAATCTAGTGCCGAAATGAATATAGCGAAGACAATAAGAAAGCTGTTTTAAACAATGCAGTGACCAAGCCAATTCCCGACCCTTTACTGTGCTTTGGTGTATGCATTCAAATTACTATTCATCTTTTGTACAATATTCGTAAAACTGTCATAATATGCGCACTCACTGGCTTGTTGGAATAAGAAAAGAGACAGGCGCTACACGGTAGTTTTTGGAATGACTGTAGTCTTTGATGTTCTTTGTTTTATAATTTTATTATAGAAATATACTTAAAGCCGTTAGAAAAATATCAAACATTTCCGTGATGACCACTCACGAAGAAAAAGAGCACCGTCAATGTCCCATCGAGCCCCGCATGATTATGGCATTTTCAATATTATCCTTATCGTCTTTACCATCATCATCATCATCATCATCACCATCACCACCACCACTATTGATCGACCAGATACATTTTAATGATGTCCAGTTCTGTCACTGTATAAGCTACGTCTTCAATGAGACAAAGAAAATCTCGAAAATCAAAGTAAGAAGAAAGAATGACAGAGAGAAGAAATAGAAGGAAGAGGAGCTTAGCATATCTTCTTTTCCTCTTCTTGCACTCATCCTTTGCCCTTCTCTCTCCCCACCCCACAGAAAAAAAAAAATATCACCTTGTCATAAGTGGACAGGCACTCCTGACGTATCGTCAAGCCTCTCACTACGAGTACTCCATTATGATTAGATCATTCATGGATCATTAATGTCTCAAGTAATCAGTAATCTCGATTATCCGCCTCCCCCGCGAAAAAAAAAAAAGTAAAATTGCGGTATTGCCCAGCGCTAGATATAGTGTAATGGAAGCATCACTGGAATGAGTCTATGCCGCCACAATAATGTGGAAAAATTTGGAGAAGTGACAAATTTGCTGCAGTTATATTTACCACCCCACTGTCTCAATAACTGCCTTGATTCTGTCAGTAATCTTTTAATGCTATGTTAAATTTGACACTTCCGGAAAACCTTCACCCGAAATAGATGTCCATAATTACCAATAAAAGCGGAGACTGAGGAGGCTTGTCAAAGACACGGAAGCCAAGGAAGACGGCGTCATACAGTGGCTATTTTTAGACCAGGCCGGAAGTGTGGATAATTCAAGGCTTCAGCTGCCATTATAAGGTTTCTGTACTTCAAGTTTGTCTTGTCTCTACGCTATAATATCCCGAACGTGAACCATTCCTAGGAGTGGGCGATTCCACAGGTTCTTGAATTTATTCGACTCCAAAAACTGTAGACCGCGGGATCGAAAGAAGTGAACACGATTCCAAGCACTTACCAGATTTAGAGGGTCATAAATGCACATATCAGATCGGGATGCCAGATTATATATAAAAGTAGCATGTTAGAGACAAGACGTCACACTTTATAACTTCTTCTTTTTCTTAAAATAGAAGTATGTATAATATATGTAAACTAATAGGATCAGGATAGTAGTGCTTAGTATGGGTAGGGGCTATGCGAAATCTAAGTTTGTGAGCCCCTATTGCTCTATAAAAGGCTATGCAAAATGTGAAAAGTTGATAATCAGACCGCACATAACTGCTCCAACATCATCACATAACTATGATATGGAGAGCTGAACATGATTTTCAACGTTATTTTTATGATCGTTCCTATAAAACTCAGATTTCAGTATTAAAATTTGGAAATTTTAGGAAATTGTGGTTAAAAGTAAAAATCTGTCAAATTTTCAAGATATATGCCACAACAGAGGGAACAGAGGTCTATTTATAGAATTATTTAGAATGGACTCAATTCCAGAGTTTGGGATCGATTTCTGACGTGGAATCGAGTGATGGAATCGGAATCGGCCCACTCCTTTTAACAATCTGAATGTGGAGCGCACAGATTAAATTAATTCAGGAATGTACACAGAAATTTTAAGGGAAGCTCAACCATCTTCACCGGCCTCCCCCTCTCCACCCCCAAGACATTGTTACGTGTTATCATTTATTACAAACTTGTAAGTTCTGCACAGAAAAACAACAAAAACAAAAAACATGATAGTTTAGTGGAACTGTAAAATATCTGACATACAAGTCTTCTGTTGCTTCCAATTCTTCATAATGCACCAAAATTGCGTCGCACCGATCGAATGTGCTCCTAAAATAGGCCCCTATTATCTTCCACCGGAAGAGTATATTGAAGGATACTGTCACGGACAGTGCATAGAGGATATTACCATTAAAGATGGATAATTCCCTGGAACCACGCAGCCAGTGATCACTGGCAAGGAATACATAATTATGAAGAAATTTCTGTTGTTTTTTGTTGGGTTTTTTTTTTGAAGGCATTAAGCAGTGTATATTTAATTTTAGTAGTATTATGTATACTGGCTCATATATACCATGCAGTGTATTTGAGCTGAGTGAAATTGTTATTGTTCATGTTATTGTTCTTGTTATCTTTGATAGATTTCTCGGATACTCGCAATGTGCGCTTGGATTAGGTTAGAGGCGTAATTAGGGAAGAGAAACCACCCTATGAACAGTGCCTAAATATTTTTAAAATGTAATCTTTCTTCTGCACTACTAGATAAAAATTAGCACTTTTTGAAAAAAAAAACAAGAACTTTTTTTTTTTGGAAAGGGACTAAGTCTCGTGGATAAAATCCTCAGGCTCTCCCAAGGTGTGCTTGGGTTAGACTTAGGGCTCATAGGTGGCCAAAAAAAAACAACCCACTATTTGGAAAGCTCGTAAATATCGTTGTTATTATTAAATAGGACATTTTCCTTCCTCTCCGTGTGAAGCTGTTTTGACTTTGAATTAATAAAATCTCAATTTTATAGACTGAAGAACTTGTTTATGACGGTGATTGACTGATGTGCTAAGTAGTTCATTGATTTCTTAGTGTATTGGTTGATTAATTTTTGTTTAATGTATTATCTGTTTGGGAATTTCTTATTATATTTGCCTACATACCACTTTGTGCTTTAGACTTTTTCCCAGTAAACATTGTTCATTGTTCATTGTTAACAAAGATCGTTCATGTGGCCTGTCGTCATCCGTAAAGTTACAAAACTATGCTGTGTAGGGATGAGAAAGAAATTATGTGCAGCAGGCATTTCCTGAAAACCTCACTTCATAATGAGATTGTTTAAGACAATCATCACGCATGACCATAAATACAAAAATTAAAAAAAAATTAAGTCTATACGATCATATAATTTTTCTTTCAAACTCATTCGGGACATTGTTTTGGCCTGTTTCATTTCCAACCCGACGAGAAGAGTGAAATACAAATTTCTTTTGGAATAAAAAGCATTTTTGATGTCATAGTGTGAGCATTGCATACCTTATTATTACATTATTGTGGGAGGCAGCAAGGCCGTGTGCACCGTGAGTTGTTCTCTGAATCTAAAGACTATGAGATCCAAGTCTGTGGGTTCGTTTCGCGGATAGGTGGTGTGATGTCCCTAGAATGACACTTCACTCCCATTGTCCCACTTGACTGATATAAGAGTGAGTACCTGGCATTTGAGCCAGGGGACTGAGTTTTCAGTGGAGTTTGTTTGTTGACATGTTATTATAATATCTGTATGTATTATGGTGCTGTTGCATTTGTATATACAATGAATGAAATGTATTGCATTGCACCCAAAAATAGTTACTGTTCTGGGTCATGTTCTTCAGCCAAAACGTCATACGCCTATTAAAGACAATCATAGACTGTTCCTATTTAGTCAGCTCCAACAAAGCCATCTTCTGGTTAAAAAGTGATTGTGTCATCAAATCTCGAGTCCAAAAGTAAAAGATACATAAGCCAATAAAAACCAGTATCAGCCAATTATTAATAGACACATTAGCTAATAAGAGCCAGTATCGGGCAATCATATAACAAGATACATTGCCAATAAAAGCCAGTATCAGCCAATCATATTAAAAGATACATTGCCAATATATCAGCCAATCATATTAAAAGATACATTGCCAATAAAAGCCAGTATCAGCCAATCATAGTCCTCCGACAACGGTAAAATAGAAAGCGGAAGAAATGATGCCTGGAAGATCGTGCGTGCAAAATAACTGGATGTGGTCTATTACGTTTTCACGCAAAATGTCACATGCCTCATAAGGACGAGTATTACGTAGGGTTGTATGACTCACTACTTGTGTGCACGTGAACTGAGAGAATAAAATAGACAGCGAAAGAAAAAAGGGCAAGAGCAAAAACAAAGCGAAAACGGGAGGAAATGGAGAGATGAGAATAGACCAGGTGCCATTGCCTTTTATTCCTGGTGATGGCTATTTGGTCGGGAAAAAACGCATTTACGTTGAAAGACAGTCGCTAGATGGAAGTCACTCACTTTTAGGCAGTCCAATACTACACGACAGCAATGTTATTCGGGGACTCTAAATTATTTAACTCCGACGCCAGAAAAAGGCCAGTGGTTCATCATGACACCCTGCGATTGGGCCA
>JAWQUT010000207.1:907432-927131 GCA_033807755.1 Ellobium chinense
CACATTCGCACCTAAATCCTCAACAGCTCATCTTATGCACTCCCCATTACACTCTCTTTTCTTACACCTTTGAGATAATGAACCTACAGCATAAAGTTATTGGTGTGAATAGCACTCGCTGTTGCTTACGAAGGTGATGGACAGGTTTCCCAGGACGCTGATCTAATGGTAAGGAAAGAGCTATCCGCAATTACACTCCGGACAACGTTCAGGCACTATCCGCAATTACACTGCGGACAATGTTCAGGCGCTATCCGCAGTGACATCAGAAGCAGCGCTTAGGCTTAGGTCTCAGCGGCGTATCTCAGTGATACCAAGGATATTGGTCAGATTTAACATGGTTTATTTAACAGGGTTTATTTAACAAGGTTTACTGGGGAAAAAGCTCAGAGCGCAAAGTATTATATAGGCATACATAATAACAAATGAGTATACAGATTAAACATAAAAAAATTCATCAATCAATATTACAAGAAATCATTAAACCAGTCATAACAACAGTCAATCAATCAATCAATCATTTCACTCCTCAATCAATAAATTAATCAGTTAATCAGTCAATTCTATCTATCACTCAAATCCAATATCTACAAAACAGGGCACACACATGAACTTATTAATGACAAATTATATTTATGTTACGTCTATGGCGTCCTGCTACGTTTCACAGCGTCAGTTACTTTCTTATTTAGTCTTAACATTCGTTTTAGCAATTTTTAATCTGCGTTTCTATCCCCAGCGACACCAAGCGTAGCACAGAAAAAAAGCTTCTAATAAGTCTTTACGAGGCCGAGATGATTATGTAATTAAATTTCTAGAATTTGCGGTTTCAAATCCCTATCAAAGCAAACAAGAAAACAAACCTGGAAGTCATGACCAAAATGTGGCCCGGCTCCTGTAGAGAGTCAAGAAGTCAAAAAGCTGAGACACTAGTCTAGTTGGCGGTATCTTTCTCTGAATATATTCTCTTGCTACGCTCTCCGAATTAGAGAGAGAGTTTCCTATTTGAAATTATTTTATAATAATTCATTTTTAGTTATGAACATTTATCATTTGATGAGTCTCGGTACCTTCCATTCTCGCACTATGATAATCTTAAAGATGACGCTGGCGACGTGATTTGGTTATGCTACTTTGCATGTCTAAAACGTGTTGATTCAGTGATAAAACAGGCGGTAGCCTCCCCTTTGCAAGACATAATAGGGATAGTCTCCCTTGGCGTACGGTGGCCAAGAGAGTGTAAAATGCCGTGGGAATAACGATAAATTGATCGATCTTATTGATTGATTGAACACAAAATATTTCCCCAAGGCTCAAAGAGAAAATGGGACCCAGGATGCTTTATTCGGGACCGGCATAAAACGGTAACTTTATCAGGAAAATCTTTAAATATAAAGAGGGGCTATTGATGGGGAAGAGGTGAGAATGGGTGTTAGCAGTGCCTTAGGGAAGGGGGAAAGAAAGGAGGGGGTGAAGTGTAAAGGGAAAGAGAGATTTTACATCTGATCGCGCAGATAGCTGTGCATGTGAGAGAGCGAAATAGAGATCTGAGACGACCGGAGAGAGAGAGAGAGAGAGAGAGAAGAGAGGGAGAAAGAGAGAATAGAGGAAAGATCTGAAGAATATGAAGAGAGGGAGAGAAGGAAGGAGAATAAGAGGGATAAAGAAAAAATGACCAGATAGATAAGATGCTTGTTTAGCGTGCTGTGTCACTATATGTCTTCGACGGAAGCCAGCAGATAGCCAAAAATTAAAGACCTGGAAAGTGTTTGTGAAATTTTCTTTCACATGGATGAACAGATAGAAATATAGATAGGACACGTAATTTGCCTTTAGATCTGGACGCATTAAAGAGTTACAAGGAAATCTGAGACAATGATAGATACGGCGGTACGGGTGGAAAGAGAGTAAAAAAAAAACAAACAGAACGACAGGGTGAAAGACAGGAACTAAAAGAGAAGGAGAAAGAAGAGAGATGAAAACAAAAAGATTTATAAATAGAAAGAGTGTGTACATACTGGAACTTTATACATGATTTTTGAGACTCATGCAGAATTGTGGACAATTGAAAAAAGGAACAAGAAAAACTGAGAGAGAGAGAGAGAGAGAGAGAGAGAGAGAGAGAGAGAGAGAGAGAGAGAGAATGAACAAGAGCGGGCAGAAAGAAAGAACAAGATGGAATGTGATGTTGTGTGTAGACAGAAAGACGTGGTGGACATAATATATAATTAAACCACAGATCTGGGCACATGAGACAGTGCGAACAAACATGGAACAATGATAGAGCCGATAGAAAAAAAAGAGAGAAAGTAGGAGAGAAACAGTGAGAGAGAGAAAGAAAGAGAGAGATTGGGAAGGGGGGTGGATTGAAAACGTGACATACAATTGAGCTATAAATATAAACTTGGGGAAACTCATAAACACGTGAGATAATAAAACAGAAAATAGAAACTAAGGGAGATAGGAACAGAAACCCAGGAAGAAAGAGATACAGTGATAAAGACGTGGCTAGGAATAAACAGGAATGAAAATATACCTGCAGAATAAAAGAGGTGTGAGGGCATTATAATTGAATCCTATAAATAGAAACTTTATAATTATTTTCCTTTATGATTTACCCCTTAGCTTGCCCAGGACTTTGAGAACAGCAGATCGCAATATGGAGGTCCCGTAATTTAAAGAACATTAAAAAAAAACAAAAACTTTCGAAAGTCATTTGCCTAGGCAGGTTGTTGTTTTAGGTATGAAGATGCCAAGGTATTTTTCACTGTTGGCTATATTAGGTTTTACACCTCTCATTAACTTATCCTGCTGTGCCGTTTCAAAATACTTTCCAAATATGTAGTTTAGCTTTTCCTCCAAATTTTGACACAAAGAAAAATGCACCTGAACCAGTTAGATTTTGAAAACTCAGGCAGTGAAGCAGACACCCTAATATTTTAGGCCTTTTCAGTCAGTAAACAGGGTAACCTTACCCACCTAGCAACAATCACAAATTTTATACTTGAGTGACTAAACCTCACCTATTCTGAGTCTACACATATATTTGCACCTATCTAAGCCTTTGAAATTAAAATCCAACCCCTTCCCCCTTTCCCCATGGCCAATATTCTGATTTTATAGGAACTATTCAAACTTGCATATTTTTATGCCAGGTCCTATTGGCATCTTCATACCTTTACGCTGATTGTCCTCAGAACAGGTTCGTCTGACCTTTATACTCACTGGTCCTTTTCATTTTGTTGGACACCTGGCACTTTATTATCTACCTGAAGATAATCCACAGATTCTATGGACTTTAACATCGTGGTAGGTGTAGACCATAGCACTTTCCTGGAAATGTTTCAAGATGCAGGAATAACTATTAACTCCACAGTCTAATAAGTTCACATTATTTTCATAACATTTGAACCGCGTATATTTTGTCTTTTCGTCCGACAGTTTCTGAGAAAACACCGCAAGAATATCAGGGTTTTCACCCCATTACTCCTGTTGCATGACGCCAGAAAGCGAGCTAGGCTAGTAGACCACTGGTCCAGACGGTTTGCGCATGCGTCTACATCAATCGTGTGCTAGATTTGTTAGTTTTATGACCTCACTCAACACGAATAATGACAGCGTACAGAGGATGAAAATGCCACCGTTTTAGCAATGTTTTGGTTGTTTGTTTGTTTTTTTTTGTTTTTTTTTTTTGGGGGGGGGGGNGGGGGGGGGGTTCAGAAATGATCAGGCGAAAGAAGAAGTTAACTGTTTATATGTTTTCTTTTCTGAAAAAAATACTGTGGATTTTTTAAGCTCTGAAGGAACCGTTTTATTCCGGTACTGTTTATCCGTGTCATTAGCTGTGGAGAGACATTTTGCTTACTAAGACTCCAATTTCTGTACTTCTGAAGTAATAGATCTGTTGACAACCTCAATTTTTATTCCACTGTCGCATTTCAAAGATACCATCAATAGGCGATCTTTGACC
Source organism: Ellobium chinense (assembly GCA_033807755.1). NCBI lineage: Eukaryota > Metazoa > Mollusca > Gastropoda > Ellobiida > Ellobiidae > Ellobium > Ellobium chinense. Next base: position 911,403 of record JAWQUT010000207.1, read on the forward strand.
AGGATGGCCATGCCTGAGCATCTTCACTCTCCAGGCGGATGAAGATTGTACCTTCGACATGACTGTGTCGCCTTTTATTTTTCTAAGAAGGCAAAATAGGCAAAACGGGAACACAGAAAAGACAGCGAAACACATTTCTTAAAATTTCTAATTAAATATTGCCCCCCCCCTCCCCCGTCCCCAACTCCTTCCTGTGACAATTACATGCTAAATCTTCTTTCATTAAATTCGTTCATGCTGATAGTACCGATACAAGTTTAAAGACGACGATTCCTGCAATTATTCCTGCTGAAAATGATGTGCCAACGCTTCCTCTCCATTCTTGTTATCATAGACAATAGAACAAAAAAAACTGACCCAGTCACTTTATAATGGTTTCGTCAAAAGTTGTGAGCCCGAGGTCAGAGGTCAAAATGTAAACAGTATGAGGTTGATCTAAATTATGCAGTGTGAATTGACCACCTTTAAAAGTGGGTCTCAGATTGCACATGACCGAGCTAGAAGATACATTTGAATTATGGGAATGTGAACTGGATTCATATCATTGATATTACTATAAATTAAAGGTGAATATATTAAAGGCAGAACTGACACAAATAACAAACCCAATACCGTAAATCTTCACTCCATGAGACGATTTCTGACATTTCAGATTTTTTCGATGGCGTGACAGGCGTGTATAATGTTCTTCAGTAAGAGAACTGGTCATATTACAGTATCGTATGATAATGATCTACAAAACTACTCCTATCTAAATCGCCAGTGCTGGGGCTAAACCTTCAGGTCTCCACCTGTCACTCTTTGGCTATGAATATTACCTATCCTCAGTAATTAGTCAAGGGTTTAGAAAGTCAATATCAAAAATAAGACTAGGCTCACACAATATCAAAACTTGACGTTAATAATAGACTGTGTAATCTAACATAGCAATAGGTTTCTATCACATGTTAAGAGAATATGAACAGTTTAAGTGACACAAGTGTTCGTTCCTTTTCTGGCAGAGAGGTGGGGAAGGTGTTGATTTATTGTCACATATAAGTGTCTGTTCAAATGCGATGTTGTGGAAGTTATAACTGTTATCATTAGATGGGGAGAGTGAGTGAGCGAGAGAGAGAGAGAGTGTGTGAATAAGATAATGAAAGAGAAAGTTAGTGGAAGAGTGAAACAGAGAGAAAGAGAAAGCGACAAGATATGTAAATGATAAATTTAATTTAGTAGCAGTTATATGTACATATATATATATATATATTTTTTCTTCCTTTTCATTTGTTCCTTGTATTGATGTAACATTTCATTGTATGTGGTTGGCTTATGCCTAAATGAATAAACTTGAAACTTGAAACTTGAAACTTGAAACTCTATGACCCATCTCTGTCGTGTTTAGCTGTATTATCATATACTAATGTAAATTAAGGATGAATAAATCAATGGCAGATCCCATACATAATAAATCAATAATACCGCAAATTCTTAGTCTGTAAGACAATATCTGGCGACATCACAGATTTTTATTGATGACATGATAACTGTGTTTAATTAAGAGACCTATTCACATTACAGTATCATATGATGGTGATCTACAAAACTACTCCTATCCACTCAAAGCCAGTCCTTAATCATCAAAGTCCAATGTCAAAGTCTTCAGTGCTGGGGCTAAACTTCAGGCCTCCCCCTGTCACTCTGTGGTCCATCTCTGCCGTGTTTAGCAGTACTATTAATATTAATGTAAATTAAAGATAAATAAATCAAAGGCAGAACTCACTCATGATAAATAATACCGTAAATTCTCAGTCATGTAAGAAACTATCTGGCGAAATCTCAGCTTTTTATTGATGACGTGATGGCTGGGATAAAATAGCTGATATGCTTCAATAAACGACCTATTTACATTTCAGTAATGCTGATAATCGACAAAACTACTCCCATCTACTCAAAGCCAGCCCCGAATCATCAAAGTCCAGTGTGAAAGTCTCCTGTGCTAGAACTAAACCGTCAGGTCTCCCCTTGTCACTCTGTGGTCCATCTTTGCCGTGTTTAGAAGTCGTTATCGCGTTCAATCGAATTCCATTTGTCTTCCTAAACAGGGTTAAGGAATCTGCTGTTGTTCGCTTCCTGTAGTTTTTCCTTTCTCTATCATTTTTTTTTCTCTCTCTCTCCTTCTCACTCACCTTCTCTCTCTTTCCTGTTCTCTGTTCCCGATAACACTCAATTCCGCTGGCCTGTTACCGGCCGGAATTACTTGATTGTTTCCGAACACTTCCCTGTTTCCCTGCTAAACTTTCCTCCCCTCTTTCTTTCTTTCTTTCTTTCTTTCTTTCTTTCTTTCTTTCTTTCTTTCTTTCTTTCCTTCTTTCTTTCTTTCTCTATGTAGCTCTTTCTGTCGTAAATAGTTTACCATTACCTGCCGAATTTTCTTGCTTTCGAACACACCCCATCTTCCTCAATCCTCTTGCTGTCTCTCTCTCCCTATCTCACTCTTTCTCTCACTGTTAATCTCTTTTTTCGTTGGCTTAATCATTCACCATCGAAATATCGGGCGGAATTATTTGTTTCCGACTGCCCTCTCCTTTTTTCTGTTTCCTTTCCTATTCTCTCTCCCTCTCTCTCTCTCTTTCTCTCTCTCAACCTCTCTCTCAGTGTCACTTACAGGCTTGAACTGCTTAATTTTTTTTTTTTTGGTCAGGCACCCCTTCTTTCTTTCTTTCTTTCTTTCTTTCTTTCTTTCTTTCTTTCTTTCTTTCTTTCCTTTCTTTCTTTCTTTCTTTCTTTCTTTCTTTCTCTCTCGCTCTCTCCTCTTCTCTCTCTCGCTCTCTCCTCTTCTCTCTCCTACACAATTTTTGCACGATTCCATCTCTTGAAATGGCCGCCGCAGGAAAACTTTATCGGCTTGGCTTGCCTGGGCTGAGCTTGATGATGTCCCTTTGCAGTGTTTCTTCAACTTGTTATCTCCCCATTTCTCTACTCCCCATCAGAATAATTGCTAAGCGAGTGTCTTCCTAATGACCTCCCTTCCTCATCATTAGAAACAAAGCCACCCACAGCATACAAAAAAGAAGAAATCAAGGGATAGTTGACAGGGCATTGCGTGGAGAGAAAGGACATTGTACAGGACAGGACAATGCAGGACAGAGAGGACAAAACAGTACAATGTCATAATAGGATACGATAGTACAGGACGGAATGAGAAAAGACAAGATGTATAGGATATGGCAGGATAGGACAAGATATGATAGTGCAAGACAGGACGGGATCAGGACATGATAGGATAAGACAAGACAGGACAAGACAAGACAAGACAGGATAGGTAGGATAGGGCAAGGTAAGACAGGACAGAACAGAGCAGGACATGATAGGGTAAGACAAGACAGGGCAAGACATGACAGTACACGCTAGGATAGGACAAAATAGGACATCAAAGGATGAGCAAAATAGGACAAGAGAAGACAGGACAGGACAAAATTATGATCGGGTCTGAAGGCAAGAGCTATAGAGCAAGGCAAGAGCAGGAAAAGACAGGAAAAGACAGAGAGGGGACAGGTTGGGAGTGGAGGAGAGAACAGGCAGGATATGTTAGGGCAAGACAAGACAAGACAGGACAAGACAGAACGGCGCATGATAATACATGATAGGACAGGGACACGGCGGGGCATGCATGACTTGACAATACAGGAACTGATAGATAGATTAGAAATCACTAAGACCAAAAAAAAAAAAAATTGACGGAACATGAGAGGACTGAATACCACAATGCAGGAAAGGACAAGGCATGACATAGTGCAGGGGGTACAGGGCATAAATACCATCTGTTTTTCCAATATAAGTAAGCTCATTTGTACCCAGGGTACACTAACAATAAAATAAAGTTACTATTGTTATTGTGACTGGCAGGATACAGCAGGACAGTGACAGGAAGGCCAGGTGAAACAAATAATGAATGCAGTTCCGTTTAGGTAGGACTCGGGTGAAACACACAGAGCCTTATTTTTTTATCTATTTCCACTGCATTCATAGTTTCAGACGTGATGTATCAGACGGTCAATGGCCTCTGTTAATGATGCTGTGGGCCTCAGGTCCTCAACTATCCTTAGCAGCTTCGACTGCAGAACTGAGCCCCTAGGCCTATACATTTCCCTCTATTGGTCGTACTAGGGGTATCGATGAAGGATATCTTCTGCATTCTCAAGGCAGTTCTATAACCTTATTTTAGAAGAAAACAAAAGGGACTCTGTGGACTTCAAAATCATGGACAGGGTGGGCTTGGTGAGGCAGCAGCCCTTGGTCCATGTTCAAGGTAGATCCAACTGAAATTTGGAATTGTCGTAATTTTGAGAGAAGATAAATATAGAGAGAAAGGAGGGTGGAATGAGAGAAAGAGAGATTCAGCCGAACTAGTCATGAAGGTTTGCCTCAGGCCCAGTCTGGGGAAGCTTCTATAAGTGGTTCCATGTTTCAACACCTTCATCGTAACCACATTGTCACCTAAGGGATCTCTATCCTCCTCCTCCTCCCTCTCTCTCTCTCTCTCTCTCACTCTCACTCTTTCTCTCTCTCTTCGCCTCAGGGTTGTCAGACTGGCTTCTTGGATGACTCTTTACAGAAGTTAGAGAGATCAGAAAGTTCATGGAAAAAATGAGGTAATAACACGATGTTCTTGTTTTGTAAACTCTTCCTTTAACCCTTCCTACTTTCATCCCTTCCCTGCAAACACTTTTGGCCGGCACTTGACTTGGTCTTCTGGGACGTGTACATGGCCGTCGCACTCCTAACCTTCCGTCCATTCAGGCACCCTCTCCCCTTTCCTTTATCCCTCTAGTGCCCAGCCCCATTTACAATGGCACAAAAAGTCCGAGCTCCAGTTTTTGGATCACTTCTGGATCCACTATGCTGGAACAAGCATCAAAATGATAATAATAATAATAATAATAATAATGCGGTTTATAAGTCTCATATCCAGGCTAATGCCCGCACATGCGACTTCACACTATTATGGTGGGGTGATGATCTTGGTTTGCTTTTTCTTTGTTCCACGAAATGTATCAGATCTGATACGCGGGGCACTAGAGGGTTATACAACACAATACCTCTCCTTGCTCATGCCCCCTGCTGTACCATGCAGATGTTCTGATTCCTCTCTTGGGATCTTCTTTGCAGAGATTCTTCTCTCTCCTTCCTTCCCAGATCCATCATGCCCCCAACTTCCTTCGACCTGTCCCTTTCCTTTCTACCAACTTAAGAATCCTTCCTTTGCTCACTTCTCTCAGTAACCGCGCAGATGGTTTGATTCCTCTCTTGGGATCTTGTAAACGATTGTTCTCTTACCCCCTTTCTTCCCATAACACCCCACCCAGGTTTCACTCATTCCTTCTTTTAGCGCTCGCCAATGAAGAAGATGGGGTGCCGGCTACTGAAACAGCCATCTTGACAAGACCGCTCCGCGCCATTCTGACGGCTAAATAATGTTTCAGGGAGAGAAAGAGAAGGTGACTCTGGAGACAATGACTCGCTTAACGAGCGGCAATTGAGTTTGGACGAGGCTGCGAAGAGGGCGTTCATGTCATGGCTTAGATGGCAGGCCAATAGGATGGGCCCCTACTCGCTCTATTTAAACTCTATTACGCTATTTTCAGATGAGATTCGGGTTCTCCCCCTTAGGGACAGGGTGTTTGCACTTCCTGCAATGTTTCCCTCTCATCCCGTTTCCGGGTCTTTCCAGGAAAATGGCGATATCGGTAGATTTTTTTTTTAAGTATCCCTGGCGTCATGTCGTCTAAGATACGTGATCCGTGACAATAACTTGTTTTGCATCACATTCTGCGTTCAGATTAAGAGGAGACGCGGCTCTCTACCAGAGGTTGTAATGCAGAAAAACATGGTGCGCAACTTACCATCATAACTGAATTGATCCATGCAAAAATTGCACACCAAAGCGCCGGAAGGTGCATTTTTCTCCATTACGGATGATGATCTTAGACCAACTGTCAATTGCGATTGTACAAATTGTCTCACGCTAGATTTCACCCATATCTCTTACATACCTCTATGTATGTTCATACAGAGGGTTTTCTACATTTTTCTGTCTTTACACAAAGTTACTTCATTTTACATTAAAGTGTGTTCTTTGTTCTTTGTCATTCGCAAAGCCCTTAACCGGTGTTTTCACCATAAGATAAGATAAGATAAGATAAGATAAGATAAGATAAGATAAGATAAGATAAGATAGATAAGGTACGTTTATTCATCCACAAGGGAAATGTGTCTTTGTTACAGCCTTTTTTCTCACCTTTTTTCACGCCCGCAGTTACGTTTCACTCAAGCTGAACTTCTTTGCAAAACTGAAGATGTGGTAAAGTCTGATCAGTTATAGCTTTCTTAAGGTTGCTATGGAGACACAGAGATAGAGCACTTATCTCTTGACGCGCATGGTCCGTGGTTCGAATCTTGCCAGTAGTCGATGTATCGCTATGCTTGAGTATGTTTGCATACTTAAAGAAAATGCGCCATCTTTGTGGGTGGCCTAAATAGCTTTACAGGTGCGCCATTCGAATCGTTATAACGTCGGAAGGCAAAACCCGCCTACAAATGGCCGTAGACTCTGCCTCGACGCAGATAGATTTACTTTCATATTTCAAATACTAGACGTCTTTATATCAATTTTTTTTAACGTAAAGTTCGGGTAGGCAGAAACTAGCCATCTGCAAAGTTTTTGTGCAGGACGAAAACCTTTTTCCGTGAATTCCGGAAAAAAAAATAGTGCTCAGAGGTTAGGCGTACGACTGATCTCAAATGAATGAAGTGTTTCTTTATGCATCTCCTTTCTTTTCAGTCTCAGGCTGGTCTTTAAGGGGAGACACTACCCTTTTCTAGAGACTATGATACACATTACATAGTGTGTAACTTACCCTCACGAGTGCACTGGATTTCTATGTAAAATTACACACCAAACTGCTGAATGATGCATTCTTCTTTCTCAAGCGTGATGATTTTAGAAAAAAAAAAGGTCTTTAGAAATGGCACCAGTTGTTTGACATCAGATTTTACTCATGTCTCTTAGATACCTTTATGATCATATTGAGGCTTTTTTTGATTGTCTGTCTTGATGCAGAATTATCCGAAACTAGCCACAGTCTTTGATGATAAATCAAGTAACTATATATCCAGACAGAAAATCAGGAAAAGCCTCCATAAGATCAAACATAAAGGTGTCTAAGAGACGTAGATGAAATCGGGGATATCAAAAAAAACAACAAAAACCTGGTGCCATCGTATACGACAGTTACTTTAAGATCATCATCCTTGTGAAAAAAATGCCTCATTTAGTACTATGGTGGGTGGGTTTGCATAGGAACCCACTGCATTCGTAGTGATAAGCTGCACAGCATGTCATGGAAAAAGATTGTGCCTCCCCTTAAGTTTCGTCTCTGATACCTCCAACACAAACAAGCTCTCTCAGAGCAAAAAAATAAAGCGCTGAGAATCATCAGGTGACGTAGTGGGCAAACACATTTTAAAGAGAACTGAAAAAATAAAGGACAGACTCGGCCTCGAGGCTAAAGCTTGAACAAACGAAAAACATCCTTACAAATGATGATCTTTGCTGTGTATCTAAAATTGTGCCACATCCTACATCTAATCGTGCTTTCTGCGAATCGGAAAAAAACTTTATATAGGAAAAAGAAAGTTCTCTCATATCATGAAAGCCGACGCCAAGCAGCGCTACTTAATCGCACCCTCTGTTTAGTAGCAATTTCGATCATGCTTCTCTAAACCTGCGTTTAAGCGGAGAAGACTCCACAATAGGCAGGTCAAATGCAAACCAAAAATGAAACAAAGAAGCCTGCGTTCTACGCCCTAGATTTCCGTTATGATTACACTAGTGTAGCTTAGCCTTTAAAGATGGAAACCGAATAGAAAACAAGCAGAAAAACAAGACTTGAACTATTCGCCCCAAGGTCCCAAATTAAACATCATGTTTTATTTCTGATGTCAGTATGCAAATAGGCCACGATCAAAGAAATCTGAGCATGACGTCTGGTGTATTATCCTGCTTTCCTTCTTATTCTTTACATCTCAGAAATATAATATTTGATTTTAAATACCAGCGGTCTTCAAACTTTTCAGTTGGGGCCCACGATTATGTTCAAGACATTCATCTTGCCTGGGAGATGTCATTGCAAAGAACATAATATGCAAAGACACTTATTATTGACAGTCAGCGAATTGTGAAGGGTCGGTCTCACTAAAATATCTAAAGGGCTCATTTACTACTACTACTACTACTACTACTACTACTACTACTACTGATACGACTACTACTACTTCTACTACTAATACTACTAATACTATCACTTCTACTACTACTACTATTACTACTACCACTACTACTACTACAAATACGACTACTACTACTTCTACTAGTACCACTACTACCACAATTGCTACTGCTATTTCTACTATCACTACTATTACTACTACTACTACTATTACTACTACTACGACTACTACTACCACTACTATTATTGCTACTAACTGCTACTACCACTACCATACCACTTCTACATGTCCATTTACCACCTCTATTCAGTTTCATTTACCACACCTACTCCTCCCATTACCATGACCCCTACTACTTTTACCGTCACCGTAACTACTAACAACCATAGTTACAACACCACCACCAAAACGATGTTGACCATCACCACAGCTGCCACCACCTTCACAACATCACCCCATATCGCTACAATATCTCTCAAATTTATCTCCCTTAATCTTCACAAAACTGAAAAAAAAAACCACAAACAAACAAACAAAATGAATCGTCCCTTTGCTCTTCCGATCGTATTTTTCTTGGCATCAGCCTGCTATTTATCCCACTTCCTTCTCTAAATCCGTTCAAAATACCCATTCCTCATTCATTTCCCAATTCTGTCTCAGTCCTCTTCATCATCATTATCATTATCATAACTATCATTATATCATCATCATCATCATTACCAGTGGGTTTTTCGTCATTATAAGCCTAGCTGCAAACCCCATTGGACAAGAGGAAGAGATGCAAAATTCCTGTTAGCTGATAATCAAAATGCTATGATTGATGGGCAAAGTAATGCCAAAAAATGCATATTGTTGTGATTACCGAATATCGACTTTTACTGAATACTGACAATCTTTAGGCTAAGAACTGGGCACAAAAGACTCCGGCAACATCTACACAAAAAAGTCAAAGTCGGAGACATAGAAATATGTACATGTGGAATGGCGCCAAAAAACACTGATCGCGTTCTTCAGTACTGTCCCAAGTTCGACCCGAAGGCTCGACGCTTTAGTCAAAACTGCATGAGACGGCAGATACCCTGAGGCTACAGCATCATTGATACAGACCATTGGCCTCCTGATATGAACGTTTGACTCGAAGAACGCAGAAGAAGGAAGAAGAAGAAGAAAAAGAAGAAAATGAAGAAGAAGAAAAATGGAACCTAATATTGTCAAAAAGGAAAACAAAATGTCCATGGCTATGATTAAGTCTATGTAAAAGTGATTGCGGGCAATATAATGCAAAAAAAAGTGTTAAGTTCATTGTTACACTGCCACTGTAATCCACGTCTGCTTAAGCCGTAATAGAAAGCTTTTGTTTTCAAGCTCGGATCTCTTACAAGCATTACGACCGAAGTAGGCATGCGCATATGACATTTTCTAGTGTTACGATCATATTACTGCACGTCATGAATGAGGTATTTTCAGACGGGTCAGTTACACCACGTGATCTAGGGACTGCTAGGATATTTGGGTAAATGACGAGTAATCATACATGAGCAGCGCATGTAAACAAACCAACGTGTGAGCAAGATTTCCTAGGACATGTGATGGAGCTGAAAATACCTAATTAGATGTGAAATTCACATTAGAGTCTAGGTCGCAATGTGCAGTACAATGCATGGTAACATCTGTAAGTGCCCTCTGCAATCATAACTGTCCGTAAGAGATCTTTACTTAAAAACTAAAAGTTCTCTAGTAGTGAGAGTCGTCGATAACATTAATAATGAACAAATCATAATAGACTATTTAAAGTGAAAAATTCCAGTGTCACGAAGAAGGTGGGCTGTGTAAATTTCGACACAGTCACCGGCAGTTCGCCTATCTCATTTGGGTGAGTTTTGGGGTTTTTTTTTTTAGGAGAGGGAAAAAGCAGTATTAGACAACGCAAAAAAAAAAATAATCCTAGTCACAAGGTTCCGTGCTGTTTTGTAACCATATGACTTTGTGACTTGATTTGTCCGCGATATTAGGTGGACCTACTGGGTTGAAGGAAGTAAAAAATTGGTACAATTTGCAGAGTGCCTATTTCTGAGATAAGCAATCTGCCTATGACTGTGAAGATGCCAAAATACTTGAAAATATGCGTATAATATGAACAACAATTGAATGTGCAGAGTATGCACAAAAACAGTGGTCATAAGAATGTTAAAGGCTATTTTAGTAATACTGTTAATGGAGCACTGAAAGGTTCATGGGAATATGGTAATGTAGTACTATATTATTTATAGAAATAACGCGTTTACGTAATTCAGAAATTTAGGATTCTCCAGGGAGAGTAAGCAAGTTTTATTTTAAAGGGACAGGTCTAGATATTTGCTTCACAGCCTAAAAGAAATCAATCCACATTATTTATTAATAAGCGTTTAACCGGGTACATTTCTCTTCCGCCTGACCAGTTCTAAGAAAACACCCCTGGAATGTCAGGATTTTTACCCTCCGTGCGCTGCCATTAGTCGTGCTGCGTGACCTGACGTCACAAAGCGAGAAATGCTAGCAGACGCGTAGTGCAAACGCATGCGCAAATTGTTTGGACCAATCGTCTGCTGGCCAATCTCGATTTTTGGACGTCATTCAGCACAAGCAGGGTGAAAATCCCGAAATTCCTGTGGCGTTTCTCAGAAACTGTCGGGCGAAAGGAAAAATATACCCAGTTTAAATTATATGAAATAATATAATGCCGACCTATTGGATTGTGAAGCAAATGACTTTCCCTGTCCCTTTTACAAATGGAGTACAATCACACTGAGTAGCCTCAGAGTTATTCACATCACTGAAAAATGAGTAAAATAAGTAGCCAATTTATTTCGATTCGAGTCAGTGATAACCTCTTACAGCGTATTAGTACTATACTAATCGATTACGCCCTGGGCGGTTCCCTGGCCATGACCTTCAAAAATGGCACATAATCCTTGCACTGTAGCCCGACCTATTTTATTCGGACCAATTAAGATCTCTTCAGCTTCTCTGCTGAATTCAACACAGAGTCTAGTATTGATGTTTTTACAAGCTTCAAGTGATAGGGGCAGGCAGAGAGGCAAAGAAGGTTGTGGGTTGAAAGCAAATTCGTGGGATTGAAAAAGAAAGAAAGAAAGAAAGAAAGAAAGAAAGAAAGAAAGAAAGAAAGAAAGAAAGAAAGAAAGAAAGAAAGAAAGAAAGAAAGAAAGAAAATGTGCCACCGGATAAGTGGAGAAGATTGTGTAGGAGGGGGAGGTAAAGAAGGTGAACCTGGCCTAAGATGCGATAAAGAATGAATATCAATGCAGAGAAACAGAAACGGAAGGTGGGGTGAGGAGCAAAGTAGAACAGGAAGAGAAGTAGTATAAGAGACAGAATACAATAACCAAGAAGACAGAAAGTTGAAGAAAAGAAAGAAAGAGAGAGAGAGAGAGAGAGAGAGAGAGAGAGAGAGAGAAAGCCATAGCAGGGTGCTAAACATCAGGAGGTCCACAGACGAATCCACTCCACTTTCGGGCAAACCCATTGTGTGTGTCAGCTCTTTATACTTTCTTCTTACACAGAAAACAGAAACAGAATACGAGGGACTCACAAACAAACACAAGAAAAGTGGAGATAGCGAAAGAAAGAAAGAGTGTGTCTTCGACAGAGAGAAAGAACTCAGAAGAATCGACGTACCTCGAGGGAAATTTCAATTCTACCAACTAACAAGGGCGACCACTACGTGTTGGCGCATTCAGACACAATGACGCATCAAAAGAGAGTAACTAGAAACTCCCCTGGGGACTTTCAAACCCACAGACACCGCCTATCTCACGCTTTAAGAATGAGAGGTACCTTAAGAAGCAACATCTTGATAAGATAAGATAGCTTTAAGATTGAGTGGTACCTTAACACTGGACAAGATAAGATAAGCTAAGATAACTGTAAGACTTAGAGGTACCTAAGAAGCAACATCTTGATAAGATAAGATAGCACTAAGATTGAGTGGTACCTTTACACTGGATAAGATAAGATAAGATAAGATAAGATACGCCATAAGAATAAGAGGTACATTACGAAGCAGCATCTTAATAAGATAAGACAACTTTAAGAATGAAGCATCCATAAGATAAGATAAGATAAAATACGATAAGATAAGATAAAACAAGATCACATAACTTTGAAAATGAGAGGTGCCTTAAGAAGCAACATCTTAATGAGGTGACATTAAGAATGAGCAGTACTTTAAGAAGCATTATCCTGATGAGATGAGATGAGATGAGATGAGATGAGATGAGATGAGATGAGATGAGATGAGATGAGGTGAGATGAGATGAGATGAGATGAGGTGAGGTGAAATGAGATGAGATGAGATGAGATGAGATGAGATGAGATGAGGTGAGGTGAGATGAGATGAGATGAGATGAGATAAGATGAGATGAGATGAGATGAGATAAGAAACGATAGTGTATGTGGCTTTACTTCTTGAAATACTCAGTGTGGCATAAATATGTTTATAGCAAGTAAACAAAATTAACCCCCCCCCTAAAAAAAATTAAAAAACAACATCCTATTACGTCTAACAGTATCCCTATCTCATTTGGGAAAAAAGAAAACCACTCCATTATAACATCTCTGTGTTTCCACTGCAATATAAGTCAGACCTAGACCAAATAGAAAAAGCGTACATTGTTCTTATAAGATTAAGACCATAATTATAATTTCACATACATGAAAATAATGTTTCTTTCTATCAGAAGGTGTGTGATTCTGATGGAAAGTACGTTTCATGTTTCCTTCTTTTTGCCTAATAAACTGACACTGCTTCAATGCATATTAACAATCAACATTCATTTATTGTTCAAAATAGGAATGAATTAAGCTTTATGAGATGCGTTCTTAACTGCCATCGAAAGATTCTATAAAGGTCAGTACTGAATTCTTTGAACAATTTTTAAGACAATTGAATTTATTTTGTGGAACACATAAGTCTTGTGGCCATGTCCGCTTGTTTGAAACAAGATTAAGACCATATTGAATGAGTCAAAAAATATAGTTCGCCATCGTTCTCTCCTGCCAAAACTGCAAACTTCAAAGACATGTCCCCCGCTCTTTTTGCTTTATCATAACCCTCCCCACCCTCTACACTCTCTCTCTCATTTTTTCAAAATGCAAAACCTCGCAAAAAACGAAAGAAAAAAGACAGACCAGTATGGAAGCACTGCGACGATAATTTTCCCGTCCACATCTCCCCTGTCCAAATTAGTAGAAACAGCAAACAGAGAAAGTGTTTGAAGAGCCCTGGGTAGCCTTCCCCGCCCCTAGCGGGCTCTGGAGAGAACGTTTTGAAGGTCCCCTGGTCACCTCAGTTCATCCGACTAGCTAATCCCAGCACTCTCCGCACCGGAAGTACCCTGGATGGGCGCAAATGTATTTTGGTGGGCGATACTGATAGGTCAGTATCATTTCGCTCGAGTAGAAAGGATAAAAATATTTCGATATCTCATTATTTATTTATCAGAGGGAGATTTTGCATTTGCGCAAGGTTACAAACACACAAAAATACATGCTTTTACATGCTCCTAATGCAGGATACTTTCTCATCCTAAGAATAATTCCTTTGAAAGCTGCATTTCTTGTTTCCGAGCATTTTCTATAAGAATCTGAAATGCTGCCTGGAAATCCATTACATTGTTGTTTTGCTTTCAGATCTTGATAACAGTAAACCAGGATTTCAGGGCATCTCACATGCTCCATTTCTTTGTTTGTTTCTTTGTTTGTTAGTTTGTCCTGAGATAAAATTTAAGATGCTTTAACTACCCTATTTCCAGCACTCGTAAAGTGAATCAATGTAAGATTATCCCTATTCGATTATTTTGTAATCACTATCGTCCATTTGAGCTTTTCGTATAGCCGGCTGGAGACCTTGGGACGGATACAGTTTTATCCACATATATTGAGGACAACAACAGGGTTCGGACCTTTGATTGTTGTAATGTCCCAGATATTTTTGTGGCGTAATTCTCCATTCTGATGTGCTGAGATTGGTGATTTGAACTCGATAATGTCTCCGACGCAGAATATTCTGAGGTCAGACGTGATTGAAGGGTTTTGAAATGCTAGTATGGGTATTAGGAGGGTGTGTATTCTAGGGCTGAGCAGAACTCAAATGAACGCAGTTCGTGAACTTATGTTAAGCTCACATAAACTTGATCTCATCTTAACTGTTTTGGATGAAATACACAAGACCTGAACTGCATCCATTTTAGATGCCTTATCTGAACTTTAATTTTCTACCTAAAGTTCGGTTCAGTTCAATCTATCTCGAAAATTAGATCCGCATGCTATTTCAGAACCAAGAGTAACCGATCTGATCAGAAAACTACTCAATTTTTGTGGAGCTGATCTAAATTTGAACTTGCGGCTTTGTTTCCCTTAGTGAACTGAACTTGATCTGAACTGACTTTTTTGGTGAACTTGTCCAACCCTATTGCATTCCGTTCGGAACTTGGTGGAACCTAACATGGCGAGCACTCTTATATGGGTACCATCTGGTAAACCATTCAGTTTGCCTGTATATAGTTTTACCATCAATGGAAAGAGGATGGATATAGAGAGAGAGAAAGTACGGTCAGACAGTTAAACATATCGATCAACAGACCGGCAGACAGAGCCCCGAGATAGATACGCACTCAGACAGACAGATGGAAAGACAGATGGAAACATAGACAAGTACTCAGACCAGTCAGGCAATCATGCAGGCAGACAGACAGACAGTCCGACAGACAGGCAGGTAGGCATGCAGGCAGACAGACAGACAGACAGAGACAGATTAGCAGGCATACATACATACATACATACATACATACATACATACATACATACATACATACATACATACATACATACATACATACATACAGACAGACAGACAGACAGACAGACGAGCCGATAGAGGCTAACATAAAGACAGACAGAAAGGAAAGCAAAGAGATAGATGGACAAGCAAATAGAATGACAGCGAGACAAAAAAAATTGGCAGACAGAAAAGTGAAGAAAACACAAAAGATGACTATTATGTAAAGAGAGAGAGAGCAGATCGAGAGAGTGAAAGAGAGAGAGAGAAAGAGAGTGGGAAGCAAGGATGGAGATAGATACAGAGAGACAGAGAGAGAGAGAGAAAGAGAGGAGGACAGACAGAGAGAAAGACAAAGTGCAGGAGAGAGGGAAAGTAGAGAGTGCAAGATCCGCGATGGTTTTGCCCCAATCGATATCCGATATCTTTATCCTTATCGATAATTGCGGGTGAACGACTAATCCCTACCGTCAGTTTTGTTGACAATGGCCGGTATCGGCGGTATCGATCAGCGCTCATTACAGCGGTACTCGAGTACACTACTAGCAAAAAAAAAACCATAGGGAACCATACCAAGCCTTTTGTCGATGGTCTCAAGAGGTGCATATAACGCCAATATTTTT
>JAWQUT010000207.1:927204-946597 GCA_033807755.1 Ellobium chinense
TATCGGGGAATCCAGGGTTCAGAAGATATTGCTTTGCTACAATGCAGGAAGTGTTTATATTAATTTGGCACTGCCTTGAAAGATCATGACAGAAAATGGATAAGCCAGAAAGTGAGAACTTTATAAGTAATATTATTAAAGTAAAATAGGCCCACTACGTACAGCAAAAATCCGTTGTTGTCATCAATGAGTTCTATGCAGCGCTGCCAGGTGTAGACCGCTTTCGTCACGTGAAGAAGACAATAAATTACCATAACTAATGCACCAATGTGCACTTTGGTGCGCAGTCATTTGTGCCAAATCAAGAAAAACCTTTCAACAGAATTGCACAGCAAAGCATGTTCGGATAATTTATAATTACCCCTTTGCTTTTTGCCGTCAGTTATTATTGAACATGCTTTACTGAGCAATTCTGCTGCATCTCTCTTACGATATGACATGAAAGATTGCACGCTCAAGTGCAAACTGGTGCATTCATTAGTTTGATGTATTACCCTTGTCAGGCGACCCTACAGAAACGCTGTGTAGACTTCATAGGCTCCAAATCTACAGAACGAGTGGGTTTGAAACTTAGCCTAAAAAATGAAGCGTTTTGAGGTTATGCTGGCAAATCCGAAAATTGGAATTAGGTATTTTCAGCTCCATCACGTGACCTAGGAAATATTGCTCACACGTTGGTTTGTTTACATGCTTTACTTATGTATGATTACTCGTCACATATCAAAATATCCTAGCAATCCCAACATCACGTGGTGTAACTGACCCGTCTGAAAATACCTCATTCACTCATCGCGTATCAGTGGCCGTATGCATAAAATCATGCGTTAGTTAACGTACTGCCTTTGCTACAATGGACACTACTAATGTAACGGGAGCTTCTCGTGTTCCCATGGTTACCGCTGTGCGTTAACTAACGTAAGGATTATGCACACGGCCAATGTTTTTCAAAGTTAACACTAAAAGCGTTTTCTATTTATGACATTAGTGAGCAATCATATGATAATAATGATTTTATATATAGCTTCAAAAAGTAAAGTTACATTATAAACCACACTAATGTGCACTACAATTTATGTCATTAGGGTTACCATTGGCCGTATGCATAATTCACACGTTAGTTAATGTATTGCGTTTATCATTGAACACATTGCTAAAGTTTTGGGAATTTCCCGTGGTTATTACAGTGCGTCAATTGACGTAAGGATTATGAATACGGCCACATGCTTTTTTGTTTCGAATGACTAGGGTCGCGAAGAGTGTCCATTCCAAATTTTGAGTCTTCTGAAATAATCTTTAAATACAGTGCGGCCATTGATACTGCCTATACAAAATACATGCCCTTATGTGGTTCGCTAGTGGTTTAAAACTTTCGTCACCGGGCAGTGCCCATTCACGAGATTTCGCATTATCCTTTATCTCAGTAGGCCGTATGAACCTATAACATTCTCAGCTCCATGGAAAACGATCATCTCTGTAATTTTCACAGGTGCTAATTACTTGCAATCAGATATTAGAGGATCTGTAATGAGTGTTTGATATCAAATTTATGAAGTTAGTTGTATAACGAATTTCATAAATTTGATATCAAACAACACGAGTTTCAGATCCTTTTATCATATAAACTTTAACTAATATAAAAGAGAACTTTTAATCGTTAAAAGGACCCTCAAGTGACCCTCACCTTGTTTGAGACACATCAATCACAACTGAACTGAATGAACCACACAGTTACGCGACACAAAGTAGATCCAAACAGCTGACAATCATCGACGAAACTTTAGACCACAGAAACACTGTGACATTTCAAGCAGCTTTAATTCAAATGTTTAACTGAAGTCAAACTGAAACGTGAAGAGAGCGATGACATGCGATAGGGAAGACAGACTGAAAATTCTTTTTTTTTTTTTTAAATCTAGACAGAGGAAAACCCCACGGCAATGAAAGTAGTTACAAAAGAAACGACGTCACATTTCCATACGTCTAGAAGTTTCCAAGGCTTCCAATCAAAGTATTCGTAAGCAGGTCAAAGGTCAGATTTATGTAACGTATGACGTACCACAAAATTATTACACCCTTGTATGTCATCGGAAATAGGCCATGTTTGTATGATAAAACAGCTTTCTCTGCCAACAGCTAGGTTACCATTATACAATGCTTTTTCCCTTGCATTTACTATATGGCCATAGTAGGAGCCTGGACCTTTCGATTTCAGCGCCATCTCCAAACCGCCATTCGCCTCCTTAATGTCCTCTATATCAAATTGTGAAAGAACAAAGACAGTCTGTGTAGGAGGCCTTTTATACTGCCTAAACAAAATGTATGCCCATATGTGGTTCGCCAATGGTTTATAAGATTCGCCTTCAGGCAATATCTGCCCACGAGATCTTACACTATCATTACCCTCAGTGGGCCATATCACCCTATAGCATTCTCAGCTCCATGGGAGACATAATTGTCGCAGTAATTTTTACAGTCACTGATTACATACATTCAGATAACAGTTTTCGCAACCTACAGTCAGATATAACTGAAATGCTTTCCCATGGCATTTACAATATGGCCATAGCAGAAGCCTGGACCTTTTGATTTCAACGCCATCTCCAATCCGCCCTTTACCTCCTTAATGCACTCTGTATCAGATTGTGAAAGAATAAAGACAATTTAAACTCTTTGATCATGTATTGATTACTAGCCGACACCCACGCAAAACTGCGAGAATGTTGTGTCAGGCATACACACACACAGTCTGTGAAAGAGAAAAGAATTCACTTTAACTGAGCCTTTGCATTCTGCTACAATCATCACCCGCTGATTCCCACTCAAACGGCTTTTCACGATAAAAGGTGAATTAAAAGAATAAAGTGTTGGAGCTGGGAACAGGAAATCTGAAAAATTCACGATGTGACAAAATGAGCTTTCGTTAATCGAAATAATACCGCTGAATGTTTTTATGATCTTTAAGAAACTCTTAGAAAATATAACGAGGAATGAGCAAAAAAAAAAAAAAATTACGACATAAAATGGAGCCTTACTGATTCAAAGCATTGGCCTGAGTCATGTCCGTTTGCCTAGGACGTGATGATGCCATAGATTAGTGTTTATCGAAAATAGTTTCTTACTATGCATGTGATTTAAATGCCTGAATGAGACACTTTATCATATGAACTACATAATTTGTTATGTTGAACTGCGAATGAAGATTAGATCTATCATCAGACTTAAAGAAATCAAGTCTCTATGAAAATATATCCACTAAAACAACAACTATTTATAATGCTTTGCATAAGAATAATTATGTGTACGTGCATGAACGGAATTGTGAGAAGAATAGAATGATGTAAATTGTGTGACTGTATTATTAGTTATCGTATATGCCATTTGTGATATAAAATTGCTGTGTGTAGAATTATCTTTTTCTGTCAAGTCCCTTGAGCTTTCCCTGACTAAGGCACTTCAGAGATTTATTATTATTATTATTATGATTAATATTACTATTATTATCAACAACGGCTTCATCTCATCTGATTCGCATGTTTGTGTCGTGCCGTTGCCTCGATCCGGTGGGTTCGCACCTTTACAAGGCATGGGCACAAATCAATATACATCGTCAGGGTTGCGGAAAAAAACTTAGGTGACCTTTTAAATTTTCAGTTTCAGTTCACAATTTATTTTCAATTTAAAGATGTTACAAAATATGGACATATTATTTATAGCTACCACTGGACAGTACCTAAGCAGACAAATGGACAAATGAATAGTCAACAAACAAAATAATTGTAGACAATTAGAGAGACAGAGACATATTAACATTTTAATAGAAGACTACAGTGATACAACGAAATCGCTATTTATGTGCTCCGGTAATAAATTGCTGAGTGAAGATGTTGCTAAAAATAATGATGGGCAGAAAAGAAAACAAATGCAGACGTCTCGAGGGGAATAAATCAAAAAAAGGAAATTACTTGTGATGTTGAGGAGAAGCCAATCAAAATTCATACGACACAACTGTAATGAGAAGGCAACAATAAGACTATTAATGATAACAATAACAAGTAACAAGTAGTAACAACTGAACATCTCAGCGGGTAAACTAAGCAGAGGAAGACGTTAGAAGAAATTCTATACTGAATGGCAGATTGGGTGGGAATACAAAGCAATAAGAATTAGAAGAAGAGGAAGTGGAAGAAAAAGAAGAAGAAGAGAAGAAGAAGGAGGAAGAGGAGAAGAAGAAGAAGAAGAAGAAGAAGAAGAAGAAGAAGAAGAAGAAGAAGAAGAAGAAGAAGAAAAAGGAAGAAGCGAATATGGTTTTGAGACTAGCAATAAGTGTTGTTTTTATCACATCAGAAAAGTTATAAACCAAAGAAATGCAATGTCGAGCTTATTCATCGGGTTTTCTGAAATCAAGGTTGATAGTCTAGTCCACGCTAAAGTGATTTCTACTACTGTCTCTATACAATACCAGTATCGCAATGACGATCGCTAGTTTCCATAGTCTAATTTCCACGTATCGATGCCATATCAGAATGATCCGACCCATCACACTCCCATCATCCTCCAGACTTAATGAAACGTCGATACTCCCGTCGTGAGCTGCAAATCCTGTGTCAAATTTGCCCGGATCCGACGGACTGTGTGCTCACGTGAGTGGATTCCATTAAGGTCCAGATCCTCTCGCCTCACCCTAAATACCAAGGACGACACTCTTCCTCCCTGGGACATCGGGGTTTCCCGTTTCCTCAGGTTAAGTGTTGGGACACAATCTGGGTGTTATGAGAGAACTCGTGATGTGACACGGATGATATCGTTTGTGTTTGGGGAGAGTTTATGCATGATATTGGATGCTGTGTTTGTAAATGCTTTACGTGCGTTTTTGAAGCCATGTTGCGTTTGGGTGTTTTCTAACAGACATACTTGCTGACTGACGTGAAAAGAAGTACAAAGATAGTATATGTATTTGGAGACTGAGTAGACCCTCCCGAAAAGAAAGAGACACTACCTACATTAATTAATTTGTATCCTTGGACATCGGGATTTCCCGTTCCCGTGCTCGGCAAGTTCATTTCGTGCCATCAGATTTATCGTACTTGCTTGAGGAAGTTTGTATGAGTGCATTTGGGTGAATGATGGCCTTTTCAGAGGAAAAATAAAATCCAACTTCGCCTTTTTAGCACCGAAGAATTTCGCCTTTTTAGTTTTTTAGAGATCTAAGAGTTCAGTTCAGCTGTTTAACGCATGAAGACGTAAAGCTTTCAAAAAGAGAGCTTTGATGGACAGTTATGGAAGCCATATGAACAACTTCTGGGACAGACAAACAAAACTAAAAATGTATGGCCACAAGTATCTGATCAGAAAGACATTATAAACATCCATGTGAAAACTGTAAAGTGAGCACTAAACAGCTTTACTTTTAGTACTAAAGTACTGCATGTCCTAAGCCTGGAGAACGAAGGACGCTTAACCCGTGCTGTTATAAATAAACAAACGTTTTCCAGTAATGTTAATGATTTTTTTTCCCCTAAAAAAAAAACAAAACACCATCGACTTACACCGCTGAAAAGGCTATTATTTTCCCCTGAAAATGCTTATTTTTTTTTCTGCGTACAATGTCAGCCAAGCCACTAAAAAGAGAATTACCGATTTAGAGGTAGTGTAACAGAAGCTTCACGTGTTGAGCCGGAGACTTTTCAAACATAACTAAACCGTGACTATTCTATCTTTCAAAATGAAATAATAAACTTTTATTTACCCCTAAGGAAGCTACTTTTAGGATATTGTGTAGAGTTATTCATACAAATTTCTGTATATAGTAAAATTTAGCTATACTATTATAATAGCCTACACATAAACGTAACAGGAGGAGAAGGGGAGGAAAAGAGGGCCGGTTTCATCACGAAGGTTTTGGGTATGTTGAAGATGGCCGGAACTTTTTTTTGTGTGCTGTTTTGAACCGTTTTAAAAGAGCTTTCAAGGATATGATTTTAACTAAAGATACGTCTCATCACGGACTACAAAATTATGAAAAAAAAAAACACTAATTCGAAAAATTTGTCACTTGGCCGGTTTCATCACCGAGCCGTCGAAATGAAATGCATGACAATGCCATGTTAGTCGTAGAGGTGCGTTCTGATACAATCGGCCTGCTCTAGAGCTAAGTAGTCATCTACATAGGGATCCAGTGAGGAATGGGAGTTAGATTTCGGGTCGTGCTACCATGTCCGACTCTCTCTCTCTCTCTCTCTCTCTTTCATTCTCTCTCCCACTCTCTCTATCTCCACCTTGTGCAGCGTTCTTTACGACTGGTCTAAACCAAAGTGATTACATCATCACCCATCTGGGCGACAGCTCCTTGTTCATGTCTCTGATAAGACCGCACTAATTGTCCGGTGAATATCGATGGACTCCCACAGACACAGACGGTCTGATCAGTGTAAACTCCCCAGACCATTAGTCTGAAATTTGATGTTTGTTATCATGTCAGTGGATGAGACTGAGACTGGTGGGCCGATACCGGAATTATTATTATGTATGGCGATATTTTCAGCCACCATTTTTAAAATCATAAATAAGTATCGATTCTAATTCAAATCGGATAATCTGTACAATGAAAACAGGCATGTCAATTCCTGAGCCTTCCGAAACATAAATTTGTTACTGTTGATAAAGTTACAGAGGAAATTCTCTTATTCAGGGAGTGAGGCAAGATCTTCAGAGGAAGAAACCCCCGTCTAGCTAGTGTTTCGGTTCTTTGACTTTCTGACATAGTAAACGGACTGGGGCACACTGAAGGAGTCATGACTCCCAGATGACCTTCTGTGTTTTTTTTTGTTTGTTTGTTTGTTTCTGGTTTTTTGTTTCAAATAGCACTTTGGTTTTGCTTAACTGTCACTTCGTATAAGAATGTTATCGAAATGCTATCGAAACTCCAAAGCTTGTTTTGATACCGACATTGAAATTTCTTGGTATCGATACTCAAAAATAATGCTGATCGCAACTAGTGGTTGGGAGATCTCGATTTGGTCAAAGCACGATTTGATGAGCCTCATACAAGTATCGGGAAGAGGGGTGGGGTGGGGGTCAATGGGGATCCTGTCTAGCATGGGAGTAGAGGAGGGGAGATTTGTTTCAGGGGTGAATAGAGATAGCGCAATAATGGAGAGGGAAAAAAAAAGAAAGAAAGAAGAGGACGGGGTGTCGTTGTTAAAAGGATCGTGGGATGCGAATTAAGGAGCAAAGAGAAAGGGTGCATCAGTTTTAACCTCGCCCATCAATGCAAGATACCTTAACCCGGCCAGTGCTTCATGTCTCCGATATGTGTAACATAACATTCACTTTTATATGTTTTTCTTTAGCCTTCCAGGATTCTGTTAGTTCAACGTTAACAAGTTTATTTGACATAAATCCAGAAAACAACAGTGATACATAGGCGGACGATACAATATTAACAGAACATGAATAGATAATCACAATAGCATGTTTAAATTTTACGCAGTACAGTCTATACAGAACATTCACTTACATAACAAGTCACTATTCATTCCTAGCAGTTATTCATACTTCCATTCATATTAGTAAATTTACTCCCTACTGAATTTTTTGTAAAACAATTTCAATACGTTCGGCTAACTTAACCAAGGCATTTTTCCTTCCACAATAAAAAAAATTCCTTGGTCTTGAAACATATTAGGACGTATATAAAATCCTCTGCTCATGAATTATGTCTTTCAGATACCAATAATTCACACCCAAGTAGGACATTTTATTCGTCTTCTAAACTATTACAAAAATAAAATTTCTATTCTCTAGCTCCAATCTCTCCCACCTTCCCATATCTTTTGGTAATTTATGATCACATATTTCCGAAATTTGCTAGTATTCTTCTAAAACGGAATGACAGTAAATATAATCAATAACAAATTACGCCCTTGTTAACAAAACTTGTCTAGACTTTTTACGCGACAGGCTTTTCATAAGCAATTTCAATTACTCATTTTTTTTCTTGGGCAGATGTTGATTTGAAAAGATATCTCGTCTTATATACTAGCTGACTGACTGACTGACTGACTGACTGACTGACTGATTGATTGATTGATTGATTGATTGATTGATTGATTGATTGATTGATTGATTGATTGATTGATTGATTGATCATGGCATTGTAATTACTAATGGCCATTTATTTTTCCCCTTTTTGTCCTCTGCATGCCATCTGAATAATGCCCTGAAGATTTTTACCTGATGCCATCTGGGTTGCCATATACTCGTACACTAGTACGTCAAAGTGTTGTCGGCATTCTCTATACAACAGATTTCGTTTAATCACAACTCTTCAGGAACATTTAAAATACTGCATACAAAAAAAGGAGTGGCAAATATCCTGTGACCAATTTACAAAATTCTGCTGTCTAAAAGAAGGTTGTAATTAAGCGGATGTTGATATTAAGGGAGGTCGACTGTAGCCCCGAGATAAATTGTCAAGGTTTTTATTTTAATGAGTGCTATATGAGGGCTTCGTTGCAAAACACTACATATCCACCCAGGGTAGCCTAAATTTATTTTTTATTTTTCAGTGTTACAAATAGCTTAGAATTAATGTCTAACTATGATCCCACAGGAAAATATCATTTAGGTGCTTTCAAACCTTCTTTCATGTCTAGAAAGTCTAAGAGCACAGTCAGAAAGAAAAGAAGTAATCACACACACATAGATGTGAAGCTATGCTTGTCATAATAATATGAGGGTGGATACCGCATACTGCCTCGCAAACCTTCATATTATATTAATAGTAATAACAATGCTGAGATAACCCACAGGGTGACAATCATACTAATGACCGCCAGAGTTGTCTCCCCTTGTGACAGGCGGCCATCACGACCCGTGTGACGGGGTCTGCCTCATCATGTCCCAGTTATGGGACCAGTATGTCATGGGACCCATCCTAAATCGATGGCCTGATACGGCCATGGCGTGCCAAAGACAAATGAGTTATCCACGAGGTTTTGAGTCGGACGGTTGCGCCAGGCGACAGAGAGGTAAGCTATAGACTACTGGCAGTATAGTCCAGGGCATAATATGTGCTATGAAAATGGCTTGTATCAGAATTTGATCCTTTTGGCTGTGCTGGCAGTGTGGAACGGGGTATCTGTGCAATGAATATGGTCTAAGTAAGAATTTGATCATTTTGGCCATCGGACGGTTGCGCCAGGCGACAGAGAGGTAAGCTATAGACTACTGGCAGTACAGTCCAGGGCATATGTGCTATGAAAATGGCTTGTATCAGAATTTGATCCTTTTGGCTGTGCTGGCAGTGTGGAACGGGGTATCTGTGCAATGAATATGATCTAAGTAAGAATTTGATCATTTTGGCCACCGGACGGTTGCGCTAGGCGACAGAGAGGTAAACTATAGACTACTCGTAATATGGAACAGGGCACATCGTCATTGTGCTCCGAAAATGGCCCAAGTCAGAATTTGGCAATTTTTTAAGACGGGTACCACGCTGGTTATGAGATCAAGACCCATGATGACGTGTTAATAACAATATTAAACTACGCTGATATTCTCACTCTGTAATTCCCTTTTGTTTTCTGCCATAAGTAATATCTGATTACTTGTGGCGATTACTTAACAATTCTTTATAAATAATGATAATAATAAAATTCATTTACAGAATTCTTATCCTTTAAAAAATAAAGGCCCTGAGTGCTTTAGAGGTGTGCACACTAAAAACACTAACACAAACATTCACACGCACATATATTACTATAATGATTTTATCTAATACACATTCATCCAAAATACAGTGCCATCAATACAAACTTACTTGCATACATACATAAATACTTACATACTTACATACATACTTACATACATACATACATACATATATACATACATACATACATACATATATACATACATACATACATACATACATNCGCAACTTCTGGCTCTTTAAAACAATTTTCGTTTATTAGAATAATATGGTCATAGTGGATACATTCCTTTATCCGGAACTTTTCTAGGCCCTAGAGGAGTTAGATTAAGAGGAGATGAATTTGAGGGACTTTACATACATACATACATACATACATACATACATACATACATACATACATACATACATACATGCATAATACATACATACATACATACATACATACATACATACATACATACATACATACATACATTTTTTGCAGGAAGGTAGGGGTGGGGAGGTGTTCTGGTTAAGGGGTACAGTGGTGGGGAGAGGGGAAGAGGGGGGGACTGTTATGGGTGATGGTGGTAACTAATCAGACCAGTAAAGTGAAATCACTGCGTTTATTTTTAGAATTATTTTACTGTTGTCCTCCCCCTTCTTTCCAGGCGAAAGACCTCCAACTGTCATCACCCGCCCATCAAACTGATCAAACTATGTTCGCATCTCGCGACCAGGTATGCGTGTCAGCGTCTCATCATGATATATAATATGAAAGGAACACTCTCTCACCACTCAGTTCATTAGGCCTAACCATACAATAGACTTTGTTTGTGATCAAGTTCTCGGTCTAGATTCTTGGGTAGGTGACTTGGATGAAGTAAGAGGTAATTCTAGGAAATTATGAAAAAAAAGTACGTGCTGTTAGCAACTGTTAGCAAATATATCTTTTTTTTTTCTTTCTTGCAGTCATATTTCTGTTTTTCCTCCAGGTGTGTAGTCAAAAGAGCAGTAATCGAGTAATCAAAGTAATCGAGTATTATGGATTTGTGAATAATATTTTGGTAATCGAGTACATATTCGAATATGCCCAGCGCTGTACTTTCCAGTAGCCATCCGAAAGTAGCTCTCCTGACAGTGCTTGTCATTAATTTGTATGCCCGTCTGGTCTTTCCTACTTCATCTCCCATCTTTAATCTCATCTCCTCACCCACTCTCATTTCCTTCACTACATGCACTAGCAACAACACCCATTATTCGTATGGGTTTGCCATGCTTGCTGAACGTCGAATTTCTCATTTCTATATAATATATATAATTTTCTAAATTTCTATTTCTTTTACCTGTAAACCTCGACCAAGGGAAGCAATGCAAATTTTGTTTCATTAAATTCAAAACAAATACTAGCCCGTACACAAAGCTTTCCAAAGAAGAATTCGTTTTTACAAAAATGTAAATCTTTATAACTAGAAATACTAAGGCCACCACGCAACTTGACATTGAAGAAAAGGGTGGCTGTCAGATTATTTGGGTTTCAGTGCCTTGGTAATGAATGTATTCGGCGTTACAAGAATCCGTCTCATTTGTTTTTGGTTTTTTTTTGTTTTTGTTTTTTTTAATACAGTAGTATAATTAGCTCAAACCTATGCATACAATTTGCGAGGATATTATGTCAGAAAAACACACATTCACACATAGCACTGACAATCGACAGTATATCACATTCCATAATCTCGGGGATGGTTTAGCCAATCAGAACATGGCTTCTCGAGGATGGTTTAGCCAATCAGAACATGCTTCTCGGTTTAGCCAATCAGTGCATGGCTTCTCGGAGATGGTTTAGCCAATCAGGCTTCTCAGAGATGGATTAGCCAATCAGGCTTCCCGGAGATGGATTAGCCAATCAGAACATGGCTTCTCAAGATGGTTTAGTCAATCAGAACATGACCTTCCAGGGCTCGTTTAGCCAATCAGAACGCGGCTTGACTGTGACCTCCTTTAAATTTGACACGAGAAGAAGTACCCGAGTTAATTTAAAAACATCAGGCATAACAAATTTTGTAGATGTTATCTGACTGTAAGTTAAAATAGACTGCACTATTTCACCCTTGAGGTTTAGTCATTCTTCGGCCGGTGATAAGTGAGGGGTAGAGAAAGTAGACTTCTAAGTCCATCTTCACAGACAGACAGACAGACAGACAGACAGACAGACAGACAGACAGACAGACAGACAGAGAGAAATCTTCTTTTTTCCCCAACTCTTCCTACACAGCAAGATAGATAGATAGATAGATAGATAGATAGATAGATAGGTCTTCATCCTCTTCTTCTCCTACTCTACCTACACAGTAAGATGACCAGCAGTGGATTTGAAATGACCCAGGTTATTATCACCTATCGATAATATGGACGACAGCAAGCAAATTTCACATCAACACTCATTACACCCGTGACATATTCAGGGCTCTTCCTTATTATCAATAGTCTCCACCTGTCTTTGTATATCAGTTCAGTAGCTACGTGACTTCAAACCTGTCTTTGCCTATCAGTAGCAACGTGACTTCCCGCTTGACTTTGTGTATTAGTAGCTACGTGACCTTTATGCGAAATAATGACGCACGCAATATATATATATATATATATATAATATATATATATATATANTATATATATATATATCGCCTTTATTGCAGATTTTGAAGGATAAAAAATTCATTTGCAAGGGAGCCAGATAAAATGCATTCTCTGCAACAGACAAAGCTCAATGAATAAGGAACTCTTTAGCAGAATGTTGCGATTAACCATCAAGTTTTATTCCAGAAAATGTATTCTGGGGATTGGAGAACGGTCCAGTCAACGTACAATTTTTGCTATGAAATATAACGAATTTTGCTAGTACGAAGACTCAATCAGCAAAACTGTCGCAATCAGCAAAAAGGCTGGCCTTAACACAGTTGATTCGGTGTAATTGCAATGCATTTAAAGAACATTTTGTTTGACACAGTGTTTTCAGGATAACAGTAAAATTCCATTATATAAAAAGGAAATAAACTGCACTGCTCATTCTTACCCTCCGTTGCTTAACAAAGTTTTTCAATATTGTTTATGCATTTACCACTTACAGCAGATGATTTTTTTAGATTGTGACAGACTGTTGATTTGAACACGGCAAAAAAAGAAACGAAACGCCTTCAACTGGCTATCAGATTTCTACTGTTTAGATGTTAACCTTCTCAAAAAACTTATTTGAAATGTCAGTAACCAGCTCAGAAACTGCGTCATAAAATAGACGCGATGAGGACAACTCTTGTCATCGCTTGACCTAAGTTCTTGACATAATAGCGATATTGTCACATTAAGAATGTTCTATGTCATAAGATTGCCATTTTGACATATGACATACTTCCTGAATGGTGACCATTTATGTAAGCCCTAAATTATTGCCATGCCAGACTGACGTAAGTTAGACTCTTGTTTATAAAGCCTTTGTAGAGTCTCCCAAACACATACTGATCATCTGTCTTGGTTTGGGGTACCAACGCTAAGCTTTATATTATCTAAAATAACATTGGACTACTATATTTATTCTGATACCAGTATCAAATGATCAAGTTTAGAATTGACCTCAGTACTGATCTTTTATCTTGAGACATCAAGGCGACTGCTGGGCATAGCAAATAAGTTTGAATGACTATATAAAAGTGTATTTTTTTTTTCTGCAAAGATCTAATAATCGAGAATTTTAGGAGTTAATCTTCACTCGCGAAATTTACTTCCCACGAAAAAAATGTCCGTTCAAAAAGTTTAAAAAGACTTGGAACTGATATTTTTCTTAAAAATGTATAGTGGGCAGAAATCCTCAAATGCTGTTATTTCTAGTTACGACTCCTAGTTATTTAATTTGGGCATTAACGATTATACTATATTTCTCTATTAAAACGATGAAGAAATGCCAAATGTGTTTTATCGGAAGTCCTGTAAACGTCACTTTGGATTATTCTGGAATTGTGCCCTCACACCCGAATGTGAAAACCATCGTGGGTGGCTCGCGAATATAAGGTCCTCGAGAGGAGCCTATTTCCGACTTTTCATGAAAATTATTTCTTTGCGTAAAAAAAAAAATAAATCATTTTTTCGATATTATTATCCCTAGAAATGCTCTCCTAGTCAGCATAATAATATTAGCTAGACTACTGATGAAACTTTACATTTCAAAATGAAAAATT
This sequence comes from Ellobium chinense, assembly GCA_033807755.1. Lineage (NCBI taxonomy): Eukaryota > Metazoa > Mollusca > Gastropoda > Ellobiida > Ellobiidae > Ellobium > Ellobium chinense. The sequence continues at coordinate 941,128 of JAWQUT010000207.1, forward strand.
GATGAATTTTACATCAGTTTGTCAAGAAGTTCATCAATTTGGTCCAGAATTCTCTTCTCTCAGCAATCACATAATGTTCGTATCTTTGACTTAAAATCCAGGATTAAAAAAAAAAAAAACAAAACTTTGTGATGTTGAAATTCCTGGCATTGGCATGGAAGCTGATACTTCTTTACCGTCTGACATTTCTGGAACAGGGAAGAATAGCTGACTGCGTGGGCTCAAGTCGCAAAATGTAGGCAGAATTTTAACAATACCTGGACAAGGAACTGGGTCCACAAAACAGCGATACAATAAAAGTAGGTCAACGAAGACAAACCGGCGATAAATGAGTGCTATTAAAAAAAAGCTACTGAGAAGGAAAATGGTGTAGGCTGAAAGGATAAATCGAGGTCCACGCTATTCTATTCTATTCTATTCTATTCTATTCTATTCTATTCTATTCTATTCTATTCTATTCTGGACCATTCAAACAGCCACACAAACAAGAGGGAGACAACGAGGCTGTGCGGTTTGTGAGTCGTAATCAAAAACTGTCAAAACTGAAGACTTTCAAGTCTAAGGTTTATGTGTTTGACTCGCACACTGGGCAGTTTATGTTGTAGTGTCCTTGGGAATGACACTTCACTTCCATTTCCTCACTCGACTCAGGTGTAAATTGTACCTGGGTATAGAGCTGGGGGGACTAGGGCGCTGCACCGCTAGCGATCAGCAATGACGTTGTTATGTATTTCATTTGTGATATTATGTATTTACATGTATGATGTGTATTGTTCTATGTCTTTATATTATATATATTCAATGAGCTGTATAACATTATATAATATTGTAAATCAAATTCCCTACGGAGTAAATAAAAGTTGTATTTTCATTTTCATTTTCAATTTCAAGATACAGAATAATGCCTGACACTTCATTTCTAAAACTCGTTATCCTGTAACTGTGTCGTCGTGGATAAATCCAGGTCTGCCCCTAACGTTCGTGACTCCATGTTATCCGAGCAAAATTTAATGAATTATGTAAACTACGTAAAGGTTAAATGTAGCCTATTGAGAAAGAAAACGGTATACCGAGAAAGAACTCACCTCACACTTGAGTTAAAGTAGAGACAGAATTTCGCATATTTCCTTGCTTTATAGTTGCTTTCTGTAGAGCTCAAATGATTCTTTACCAGGTATATAACGTCTATATCATTTAATATAACGTCTATATCATTAAATTAAATAAAGTGTTTTATTTTCCTCAAGGAACTTCATAATAATTCAGTTTGTAAGATAGCAAAATATATGCTTGCGATTTGATATTAAGTTACGGGTTTGTCTTATATCAGCTTCTACAATCTTTCTTCCCTATCACTGTTTTGATTTCTCTTGATCAAGTTCAAAAGCTTGATTTTTCTTGATCAAGTTCAAAATGTCTGTTAGACCACAGACCAACACTCTTCATTTCACAATACAATATTACATGAACATAACATGATGCAAAGACGCAATTTCTTCATGTACTTCATTTCCACTAATCTACCAATATCTCATCTAGCCAACACCCAACCCTGCGAGAACACACAAATCATGACATTAATGCTGTTATCAATCACTCTCTCACCTCACACTACCTTTCTCCCTCCCTCNCCCCCACCCCTTGTTTTTTTCATTTCCTTGCTGGAGGGCACCAATTTCAGCTCAAATTTCTGAACTGTATTTCCTAGAAATTCCGAGACATAAATTAACCAGTCTTCGTATGTCTTCATCACACATGCTTATAAAGTATTTCAGGCGGCCTCAGTTGTACCGCTGTTATATGTATCGCTGTCTTGAGTTGCCTGATTAATAGGTTCATTGTTTTGTGTGCATCCCTAAATGGGACGGGATGAATATGGGGACAGATGGAACAATTGCTTAGCAGGCCCATGCCTCTGAAACTAATCGCACAACTATTTTGCTGAAAACGTATGTGTGTGCTTTATTCGAGTTGACTAAGAACCATCTACTGAGTCATCCTGATTTTGGACATATCACTGCACTGTAGATATCTTACTATGGTACTACGGTATACTCTAGTTTGTTACCCAACGGGTTTTCATAGATATTATATTATTAGTTACCCAATCTTCCAAGCGAGGTAAAATAATATAGGACACTCCTGTACCCTACCATCTACGAGATTCATCCTGATTTTGGACGTAAACCTGTAGATATCTTACTATAGTACTACAGTATACCTTAGTTTGTAACCCTACGGGTTTCCATGGATATTATAATTACTTACCCAAACTTCCAATCGAGGTCAAATAAAACAGAACACCCCTCTACCCGACCACCTAAGAGATGCCTGTGTCTGTTGTTCTAGAATGAAAGTCGAATCAAAGATCACGACATCAAGACGAGATATTTGGGCTTACTAATGTTTTCAAGAAGTTGATGCGCACCATACCTACATCCATCTGATGACTTGTACCAATCATAGAGACATTGAAAAGATGATCGTCCTCATAACTAGGTATGTAATGTGAGTCATATCCCTCAGAACCACCAGATGCGCGCTAACTTAAGAATATCAACAAAAACCTTGTCAGCAATTCATGTAACAGAATTCAATCCGCAAGGTCTCAGAGGTAGATAAATTAGCCTTATCATCATTTGGGCAAGAAAAGACAAAAAAATAATCACATTAAAGAAAAAAAATTAGTATGCGGTAAGTGCAATGAACTGGACCAGCGGCGAATGTCGGGAGTGCTACGGCAACTTGCGTTCAGTATATTATTTTCTTTATATTTGCAAGACTTTCCCGATGTTTTATTTTCATTAAAGAATGTTTTCACCCAAACACACAAATCTCTAAATTTTCTAGCTGATAGTTGTTCACAACTGGCATTGATTTACAAAACCATGCATGAGAAAACGATTAGAGTACATGCAATGCAATGTTCGAACATTTTGTTCTTTTCTAATGGTGTGCCGAAACCTGAATTTTTAGGCATCGCTACACGCCGCCTTCGTGCTCTAAGAATAAAAAGAATCCTTTTGATTCTTATACTTAATTCCGGGTAGGTATTCGATGCTTTTGATACCTTTGATAAATATTTGATATATTCGATAGTTTCAATATATCCGATACTTTTGAAAACGCTAGGTTTTTCACTAATGAGACCGGTAATTAGGTTGGCACTGTGCAGCGGATGACGTTCGAAATTATTATCAATACTTGTGATACTTTCTAATAATAGTACCGCAAAGTTTTGTACGAAAAAGACCAATAACTAGTTTGAGACTGAGGATCGGAACAGGATCGAAATCAATTTCGATACTTTCGATACTAAATAGAAAGTATCGATACTCAGATCCGATACTGCCCACCAGTGTTAATTGCATTGAGGAAAATTACCAAAAGGAGGTCTACTGTACAGTGGTTCGATGTGAACCTTCACTTCGGATTCGGACTCGAGAGTCTCGATACTCAGAGCCGATACTGCCCACCATTATTCAGTGCATTGAGGAAATTACCCAATGGAGGTGTAACAGTGGTTCGCCTGTGAAGAAGCCGCCTTTGGTTTTCCTCAGATGATTTACTTTAGCACTTCGGGGGTCGATCCTATGATTTTCCATTATGTGTGGGTTATGAGGAGCTGTCCCTACGGGCTCATTCTAGCTGGTTCGCCCCAGACACTGTAACGTGGGAGATGCGATATGGATGTGGTCGTTACGTGCAACAACCTGCTGTCAGAGAGCTTTTGTTTTTAAGTTCGGATTTCTCACATACTGCTGTTATAGAGGTAGGCATACACACAATGCAAAATACTATTCTCATTATTTTTTATGTTTAGATCATATAGTCTAGTTTGTTCTACACTAGACGTGAAATTCACACCTGATTCTAGTTTGTAATGTGCAGCATGATTGTAACATTAGGAAAGGCCATAATGATGTTGTGCATGTCTACCTCTGTTATAAGGGTCCGCAGGTGATCCCAACTTAAACATAAAAGCTCTCTAATTTGAAACTAGGGGGATGAAATTGTCGATGTCTGTGTATGTGTTGTGGATGGTTGCGTTGAAGGGAAGCTGGAGGAGGTAAGGGGAGAGAGAAACAAAGAGGGGGTCAGAAGTTCGTCTTGGGGCATGAACCACTTTTCAAACGAAAAGGGACGTCATAACCTCCTCGGCCTAAGAAATTAGAATTCATTGTATAATGCTGAACACAAATATAGTATTTTCTTCCGTATCATTTGGCTACTTATCATGTCTGCAAAAGATACTTTAATTATCAGATTATCATATTACTAATGTTTCTCATACTAAAAGACAATGTTTGTCGCTGACTTACAATATTTGATGATGATACAAATAATGATAATGGCGACAATGGTGATGATGATGATGATGATGATGATGATGATGATGATGATGATGGTAATGATGACATTTAACTCACTCTTCCATGCTTGTCTTTTCTTTTTCTTCTTAATGTGGTTGCTTTTATTGCGAAAGTTATAACTCTTGTTTCATTCTATTGATAAAGGCCTTAGAGCCGAAACGTTTAGATGTAATTTTCGGTCTTAATTCTCTACAAGATTTTTAATAAATTCCTTGAATTAAGGTTGAGCTTTTAATTTTTCTCAGTTTCAAATGATGATGACATTGATGATGACGATGGTGACTATAATAACGAACATGGCTGTGATAACCATTGTGATACTTAAGTCGATGATGGGATTGAATGGGATACAAAGAACATGCTATCTGTGAAGCTGATGATGATGTTGAAGAGAGAGAGGAAAAAGGAGAAGAAGCAAAATATCAGAACTGAGAAACTTTTTTTTTTTCAAATCTCTGCAGATTCACTGTGGTTTTTTTTTCAACAAAAGGAACTAATGTGAAGGAAATTACTCTCCACGGGTATGGGTTATTTACCCAGAAATGACAAATTAATACCAAAATTCATTCTTGTACATGTATGCAGTATGGGAAGAGCTCATTTTTCAACAAGTGCATTTGCTGAATTTTGAAAGAAAAGACGTTTTAAAATTTTGAAAAGAAAAATGAACAATAGACAGTAACCAGCGGCGTAGCGTGACGGTCGAGAGCGGGCATTCAGGATTATTTTATACATGGGTTTTTGTTAGAGTTTTAAAGTATTAGTAATATAAAAAAAAACAGAACATCGCAATTAGCGAAAACATCAACTATTCAAGAACGTAAACCACCAAACTGCAACAAGCTTTATGTACTCACCTACGATTTATAGAGCAAATGAATCCTCCTGTTCTTCATTTTTGCAAATTTGTCGATGATTCAAGGCGGTTACTGCTGAAAGATGCACTTCACTTCGCGAATGCTTCTTTGCATTGTTAAACAAGTTAGCAACATTTTTTGAACCCTGCTGTGTCCAGGAGGTCGTGTTCTGAGCGAAGAGCAAGCATGGAAAACAGAATAAGGCTTTCCGCTGCGGGCAGCCGCACATCCACTGATATC
>JAWQUT010000207.1:950939-966362 GCA_033807755.1 Ellobium chinense
TATATATATATAACAACATATAATCATAACAAAAGTGCACAAAAGATAATATTTTTAATAGGGTAGAAGTCTCAGGTCACGGGAGAGCATGTGTCATGTGTTCCAGTTCCAGTAATCGATTATTATTGTTGAAAAAATAAGTAACTGATTACTTTTGATAACTCGGTTACCATATACGTCGACCAAAGATTGGTAAACTGCAAGAAACGCATGTTCCTCTAGTAAACACACACTTTCCTCCATTTCCCAGTCGTTTCCCCCTTTGTAGTATGTATGTCAGATCACCTCTTCTCCAAACTTCCCCTCCCCTTTTCACCCTTTCCGCGTCCACCCTCTTTCCCCTACCCACTCCCCCCCCCCCCCCCNCCCCCTAAAAAAAAAAATCATTGTCATGAGTAGAAGCGCATGTATTTTGAAGCCTAACCTGCCGTCAAGTAATCGTAACAGGTAAAACATTATTTCTCGGGTATCTGTAGCTGGATTAATCAGTAATCGTGACTACCATTTAAAAATATCGAGGTATCGCCCAGCACTACCATTTTATTATGTCATCCACAGTCCGGAACAAAGGCAGGTTTTTCTGTCGTTATCTGTCTATGCCTCTGAACTCCAGGCTTAAGCGTAATATCTCCTCAACGTGGAACTTCTAAAGGAAGTAAAATCCGGCATCCCTGTATCATGTTTATCTATCGAGCGTAGTTAAAAATAAGGGAAGGATTTGCTGTTTTAAACTCTCTGAAGGATTTGTTGTTTTAAACTCTCTGCACTGCAGATTCTCAGTATGGATCATATTTGTCTGTTAATCACATGTCAAGCCAAAGGCTGGGTATGCAGTATTTAGCTGCTTGCTGTCTATCGTTGTTAAGGACATGGATAGTTGTTTTCTTTCGCAGCCTCGTAAGGCCATATTATTTTTTTCATTAAGATTTAAAGCGTTTATTTTTTCATTTCACCTGACAGTTTCTGAGAAAACACCGCAGAAATATGGCGATATTCAGCCAGCGTTCGCCACCGTTACTCGTGCTACGTGACGTCGAAAAGCGAGTTAGGTTACCAGACGATTGGTTAAATAGTTTGCGCATGCGTCTATACCAATCATCTGGTAGTTTTTTCTCGCTTCATGATGTCACCCAGCACGAGTAATGGCAGCGTACAAAAGCTGGAAATCCTGACATTCTAGCCTTGTTTTTTAATGAAAAATGGTCGGGCAGAAATAAATTGTACAGGATTTAAATCTGTGAAATAACAATGTAGATTTTTTTTAGGCTGTGGAACAAATATCTACTCCTCCCCCTTTAAATTCAAAGCTTGATTATGTTAGCTCTCTTTCAACAGAAACCGAAGTAAAATATATTCCTCTATCATTTTAAGCTATCAAGCAAACTATTATTGCAAAACTATTACTAAAACTATCAAGCAAAACTTCAGCCTTTAACTCACTATCCTTTCAAAGCTCCATCTGGAACAATCACTCTTGTCACATTTGCGACTGTCAACCACAGTTCAAAACACTGGCAGAGTTTTCAGCTTAAAAAGTTGTCTAACTTTGTCTTTGTTGAACTCAACCTTAATTACATTAGCTCACTTTGGAAGAGTAATCCAAACAAAAAGTCGATATCCCTGTGTCATTTTTAATCTGTTTAGATCTCCCTCAGTCCAAAACAAAAACAAAGACAGAGTCTGTCGTCTTTAGCTTTTTCCATTATCTTTTCTGGCTACGCGTATTATAATGGGTCGGGATAACCCAGTCCAACGAGCTGAAACTCGACATTCCTCTATCATTTTCAAGTGTCAACCACAGTGCAAAACAAATGCAGGTTTCGCTGTTTTTGGATCTCTGTGTCGCCCTTCCTTGTTAGGCCTTCCATCGCCAGCTAACACATAATACCTCATTATCCCGCCTTAACACCCTGAGTCTGAAGAGCTAATTTTTGTTGTCTGCCCGTCTCTCTACGCGGGTAATGAAGTAACGAACCCTCGACGAAGCCTCGAGATTGCCACCCTCTCACGGGCCTTGGGTCTCGAGAAACTGCAGTAGACTCCGCTTTATAGCAGTTGGTTTAACTGCTTTTTCCGCCTACTAGAAATAAATTAACTGCAAAAACATAAGTACGAGAAACAACTGTTCTGCGTAATCGCACTCGTTGTTAAATGGAGACTTTTGTTCACGGTTTTGAGGTATTCTAGTTAGGCTGACTTTTATGTAAAATAACGCTGTGTGCCCCTCCCCCCCCCCCCCCCCCCCNCCCCTCGGGCATCTTGTGGGAGGGCGGTCTATGGTAGCTATGGTGCTGGTGATAGGGGTGATAGTGGTACCTTGCCTCTAGCCTTTTTGTATAGAATAGGTGAAGGATTCCAGATCAAAACGAGGTATCCGCCATCACCACGAGACCTCATTCAATTCACAGAACAAATAGAAGACATCGGTTCACTGCAACTATAAGACTCTAGTAGTCTATGAGTGAAACGTTTTATGAAGAATCATTAATCTCTTTAATATAAGACAGTAATTTCATTGTGGTATGCCTTTCCTTTTTTGAGTTGTAAGTAAAGAAAAAACACACTGACATTTCAGAACGTGAGCATTTACGATGGGATCTCTTATCATGGTAAGAATTATATGAACACTGCATGCTGAACGCTACTAAAGGAGCGGTCAGCACCTTATACACTAAAGTAATTCTTACCATGGAAAAAAATCCCATCGTTAGTGCGTAGGTTCTCGGATACTGATTTGTCATCGAATGCTGGCAAATCTGTGTAACCTAACGGTCAGTATCATGTTCCCAAGTCACGTGGATTGATTAGGCAGGTCTAGGCTTAACCCGATACACAGAGAACATTAAAGATACCCGAGACTATAACAACATCAGTTTGGAGTTGCTTCCCTTTTTTTTACCTCACAACGCCATTAGCTCTCCGCATGACGTCATTATTGTAAAGAGTAGAAAAGCAGTGTACCCTAAAACAATGAAGAGCAGCTAATAAAGTAATCTGAAGATGCTGTCATTAAGATAATGAACGCTCCTCTCTTTTCTCAAAGGCCACGTTTTGTCATGAAGGCCATTAGAAAGTTTCAGGATATTCAGACTGTACCACGGTGACGGTGGTGGTGGTGGTGGAGATGGTGGTGGTGATGATGATGATGATGATGATGATGATGATGATAATAATGATGATTATTATTTATGTTCATTGTTTATGTTCGCCTTTGTTCCGTTCGATGTTGGGTATTTATGTTTGTTCAAGCCTTTTAGTTTTCATGACTAATGATCACAGTGTTTCGTTTTTTTTCTCTCTTCTTATGCCATTTCATTTTTAGTTCATTGATTTTCTGCATCTGAAGAAGGACGCCAGTCCGAAAATTTGTGTACTAAATTCGTTAAATTGTTATAGTTTTCTATCTTTACTTATATATATCCAGTGCGGATAAATGTTTTGCAAACAATGATAATGATGATGATGATTTTTCTATTCCCTGACGAAGGAACACGTCCGAAAATTTGGAACTTTTACTAATTTTTTTCATGCCATAGCTTTGGGAGTTTCTATATTTTTGAAAAATGATGATGTCGAAAATGATGTAGGAGACTAACAAATCTTCCAATGTAGACTGGTCTTCGTGGTCGTCTTCTTCTGGTGTGCCATGTGTTTTTCTAATTCCGTATATTTTGCATGGAAAACTGGGAACGAAAGTGCTGGAGAGTGTGTGTATGGATGTGTATGTGTGTTGTGCTGTGCTATGCTGTGCTGTGTTTTGCTTTGTGTGTGTGTGTGTGTGTGTGTGTGTGTGTGTGTGTGTGTGTGTGTGTGTGGTGTGTGTGTGTGTGTGTGTGTGTGTGTGTGTGTGTGTGTGTGTTAACATTAGTGCAAGTGCTGAATGCATCCTTGGTAGCGTTCAATATGAAGAGTTCATTGAGATCTCTTGCCCTCGTAAAAATTACTGTAGTGCATCAAAGCGTTCAACATGCAGAGTTAATGTATTCCCTACTATGCTAAGAGATCACATCGCTAATGCGCAAGCTCTCAAATATCTGTCAATGAATGTAACCAGATAACAATTTTGCCCTTGCTGTCTCGTTCAAAGTTGTGTGCTCTGAATCCAGAAACTAAACAGTATACGTGTACTAGTCATGGACAGTCAATGTTCGCGCCTGCTGCTGTTGCTGTTGCGCACCGGAAACAGCCGGATTTGACTGCTGACTATTGAACACCTGCCAGTCTCAAATGGATTAGCAGATCGATCAGCATGCCGTGATCACATGTTAACTACCTGCATATCAGCATAAATATCATGCACCTGGTCCAGGTTTTATTGACTTATGTAGGAAAGGTATACAAGGAGAAGAAAAGAAAGGTCAAAAGCACGGAAACTGGACCCTTAATAAAAGAGGGTTGCATTTTCGCACGCGTCACTGCACCAAATATCAGATGAATCCGGAGGTCCGGCAAATTTTGTAGGCAATATCGCGGGACTCTCCCATTTAATGCTTGGTTATGGGTTAAGTGTAGGGTTACAGTGTTATGGAAAAAAAAAGCAACCGTGAAACGGTTCCTAGACGTTACTCTTGTCCAGGAACACTACCAGGTAGATAGGAGAGGATTGGAATATTGCTGGTATTCAGTCAGATGTTCTCAGTGAGAGTGTTAGGCAGAATTTAAGTGTTCCTCAAGGTAACGTGTGAGTTTATGCATGACTTAAGGACAATATCGTTGGATTCTCAGGGGGGCCTATGCTGATAGCTGGGTGCGGGAATGGACCGGAAGTCCGGCAAATGTCGTAAGCAAAATGGAGAACCTGACACAGTCCGAATTTACGCACGCTGATTAACTGAAGGGGTAGCGTGTCGTGTGCAATTGCAACCCTCTAGTAATGGACGACCCCAAAGGATATTTTCTTTTTCGGATAACGAATTTTTATACTGAGCACGGAGTAGCATGATAGATCTAGGTAAGTTGGTCAGCTAGACGCCATGTCATTTTCTACAAGCGGCTATTTAATTTCATTGACAGAGATAATAGGTGAAAAGACGTAATAAAAGCCTGCAGCTCATTTCACGTGACTCTTTGTACGCTATTCTTTGTGGGGAAAAGAAAGAGAGAGAATGAGCTCTTAACCCGAGGTGGGGGGGAGGGGGGTGTTGAAGGCACTGTTCAAGGCGGATTTACGTAAGGGCAAGATATGTGCGTGCTAAAGGCCTCGCAGTCATCGGCGGACCCGCACTGGAGGATGAGAATATTCTTCATGGAAAGAACATGAGGGGAGGGAAGAGAAGGGTTCAGAGTGAGCGACAGAAAGAGGTGAGCCGGACAAATGTTTAATTATTATTGCTAAACCTGCTGTTGTGGCAGAGTTTGTGCTATAGCAGTCTTATGATATGACAAAAGGGGGNGGGGGGGGGGTTGCACATTTCTCATGCTCTGAGTCCCTCAGTCCCTCAATCCGCTCCTGTCGCTATCGATTGTTGAGACAAAAAGAAAAAAAACTTGATTCTCTTAGATCTCTTGTGGCAACAGCGTTTAGAGTTAGCTCTGTTCATTCTTCCCCTTCCTTGTTTTCTCGCATACTCTCAAACATGGTGTTCTAGCAGTTGTTCTCTCTCCTTCTTTTTTCCGCACTCTCTCTCTGTTTCTCTCTCTCTCTCTCTCTCTGTTTCTCTCTCTCTCTCTCTCTCTCTCTCTCTCTCTCTCTCTCTCTCTCTCACCTCCTTTCGCACTTTTAATACATCAGTAACTTTGACTCAAACAATCATGATTTGGCCGTTTTTTTCTTTGGTAATGACTTTTTAAAAAAAATTATAACCACTAAAAACGGTCGTCAAAAAAGGGTCATTTGAGTTTTTCGGTCACTTTAAGGCAAGAAAATGGCCCGCTAAAGAGCTCATGAAAAGTCACGGTATATGGACTCCAGTGTTGCTATTACCTTCATGGAAAATTCCAACCCAAATCAAGGGCAACAAAATTACCAGTTAACCACAGACAAAAGGCCACAGGAAGTATATCGATCATCTCCCTTCACTTACCCTGAAAGGTAATTAGAGGAAGCGCTGTCTACAATTTACTCAGAATTGAAATGTCGCGGAGATTTTAGCAATGGGAGACAATTAAATCCTTGTGAGTTAACAATTTATACTCCTGTTGTTCAGCATGAAAATGTATAAAAACTGGAGACGAAGATTTTGAAAATTGCCAACTGCATTGTAAAATCGTTGTTTGAAAGCGTGTGCACAACCTGTATACATTTTTTTCTTGGAAGGGATATTTTGGTTAGACAGCCAGACTATCCACTGGAGAGTATTTTGGCCGGACAGCCATAAGGTAAATTTTCGTATACGACAAAGCCAAGCAACATGCTTCCCATCCATCTTAACAGAGAAAAAAAAAAAGGGGGGGGGGGGGGGGGGAAGNGATATTTTATAGACTTGTGAAGTTTGAATCTACTTGAACTAGAGTGCAGATTGCCCCATATGGGTGATTTTTTTAGACATAATAAAGTTAGGATGGAAAACCTTCCATTGGATTGGAGATAACTCGGAAAACTTTTTTCTTGGTTGAAAGTACAATCTATCCAGCCAGTACACTACCTAAGGTGTAATTTATGTTCATCAATTTGCTCAAAACACACTGGCCTAGTACAAATGTTTTGGCACCACTTGAGCTAACAAATTAACTGTGTTATTGTATTGTATTGTATTGTATTGTATTGTATTGTATTGTATTGTATTGTATTGTAATTGTATTGTATTGTATTGTATTGTATTGTATTGTATTGTAATTAACCGATAAATCAGCAGTCTATAATCTAGGATTTTAACCACAATAGCATAGATAGGCAATTATGTCACAAGTACAGTATTTCTAACCTCCGTTTGTCCATTGTCAGCAACATCCAACACCCTTAAGTTTTAAGCTTAGCACTGAACAGCATCAACCACCAACGAGTCAGCAATCATTTTATGTGAAACAAACTTACATCTCCACTTCATCAGTGTCCGTCACCAGAAAAGGAGAGGGGGGNAGTTTTACAGCATGGCGAGATATGACGTTTATCACTTAAATATGACATCGCCGCATCTCTTTATTATAAAACTGTAAACTCTATGCACACACGTTAATATTCATAACAGGGACAAAGAGAAAAAAAAACCGGTTGAAACTGTACCGACCGACCTGGATAAAAAATCGCTATTAAGACTACTTGCTAAACTGCGACATAAAAAATGTCATTAAAATCGGCTGATAAATACTAAAGTTATTACGTAAAAATGCCGATTTTTTTTTATCCATGAAACAGACTATAGCTCCACCCACAAATGGCTGTAGACACTGCCTTCGATTCCGATGGATTTGCATTCCTATTTCCATTACCAGAAGTTTTAATATCAAATTTCTTTACTGTCACGTTCAAAGGGACAGTTAAGTTATCACGCGATCTGCAAAGTGTCTATGCAGTATGTAGGCTTACAAATGTTCTGGTGCCACTCGGAAAAGATAGGGCTCCAACATGAATCATTCGATAATTAAATTCAAATTCGTGAAGTATTGCATCTGTCTCTTATACACATCTCCCCACCTCCCACTCCCCTAGTTATGATATAAGTGCACTGTATAAGCATTTCATTCATATTTTCCTCAGTTTGTTCGGCTATAAAGTAGGTACCGGTAGTTGATTGTTTTCAGTGGACGATAATGTTTGAATGCTGGTGATCAACACCACAAAACGGCAGCAGCGGTATATGCACACCGGGAGCTGAGAAAATTACTGAGTAGCCTGATCTGCTGGGGTAATGCTAATGTGAAGATTGGCTGGATACAAGACTTAAAGTCTCTTTATCATAATCATACTATTATAAACTAAGGAGTCGATCTCGTGTGACGCGTATGCATTTTATTGTCAAAACGACATACATCCATGATTTACAGCAGGCCACATTCTCGTCGATGCTGAGTTGTTTGGCAGATTTAATGTTGCTATTGGAGAAAGTGTTTTTTGAAAAAAAACTAATTCCCCCTAATTCGCCTTTGTAAAGCTTCGTGTAACCGCAAATAGTTGTTTTGAATTTAAAAAACAAAAGTTGTGTTGCTTCCCTTGGTCAGAGATTTTGGGTCAAAGGTCACGCCTTGCTTTGCTGTTTGTCGTCAGTTATGACTCATTAATTTACCAGAAATTCGCTGTTTAGGCATGCGAGCCTATTCGAAGATTGGATGTCGTTACTAGTCATAATTATTACTATTATTATTCCTCCCAAGAAAGAATAACTAACGACCCAGAAGCAGCCCTGAACAAAACCTTCAAGAATATGCGAGTAGGAATTTTTCTTATTTCCAAAGAGAAAGAAGAAATAAAAAGACATCTTTATAAAAATCCTGAGGCGCTAATAAATACGAGAATCAACGAAACAAAGCAAAACAACATCAATCAAAACACTAAGAAGCAATGATTCAGGATCACATATTGGCCACACTGAAGATTACATTGATTTATCGGGTTTCTGACACAGCAGGGTGAGAAACCCTTTAGTGATTTCATTTTCAAAAGTCGGGGTCGACTGAGAGGAACATGTGGAACAAAAGATGAGGAAAAAGTAAACATCGGTTGTCACAATTATATTGTGTGTGTGTGTATATATATTGTGTGTGTGTGTGTGTGTGTGTGTGTGTGTGTGTGTGTGTGTGTGTGTGTGCGCGCGCGCACGCGCGTGTGTGTGTGTATGTGTATGTGTGTGTGTGTATGTGTGTATGTGTGTGTGTGTGTGTTTGTGTGTGTGCGTGGGAAAGAGAGAGAGAGAGAGAGAGAGAGAGAGGGAGAGAGGGAGAGAGAGAGGAGACATATTATGAAAATAAATAAGAGTGCATAAGCATTTTCTTTGGAAAAATATAATTGTGGGAGATGGGAGACTGCATTTCTAAAACACTGCGAGAAGAAAAAAGGCGAAAGAGAATAATGCCAACAGTGATTTTACCGTCTTTTTTCGTTCAGCATCTATCATTTTAGATTATCTCGTTTGCATTAATTAAACTGTCCCGTTTGACACTTTTATAAGCCCAGTCATTTTCTAAACAAGTTCTCCTAACTTCATGACCCATTTCTATCTTATCTTAATGCCATCTATAGTCGTTGTGTTTCACAATTTCGCATTTAGCGTCGCGCAGTTCCCCATACTTTCTGTTTTTGTTTCATTTTTTTACGTCGTCGCACTGAGAAGCCAGTAGTTCAGTTTTTCTTCGATCTATTCCCTCCTAGTCTCCTACCACTTATCCTTCTTTGCGGTCGTTTTTTTTTTTTAATTTTGCGCCGGTGCCCGATCGACTCAATTTTCTGACGACACTCTTTGTAGTTATAAATCAAAACGATCATTACCAAACAACAAATCAAGCGATCAGACACTAGTTGTCCTCCATTTGAAATTATTGACAAATTGCACAACCGTATGGTTCTATTGCTGTTTCTAGCTATGATTTCTATTGTTGTGCTAAATTACTAAATCGAATAAACAGTTTTAGAGCCAAAGAAATTTTATCGACGACTGAATTGATCTGCGAAAAACGTCGAGGCCCGTGGACGAAATGGTACTTGTTCTGTGGGCACTGTGTTTACATTTCACAATTTTCTGAACGCAGCTCCAGAGAGAAATATGGCGAATCGTTTAAATGACCACTACTGATATACAGCTTGGAAATCTGTTTAAGCATCTTGAAATCTTCACCTCTATGAGGGGATGTTTATGACTTATGGGAAAGTGAGGGCGCTTATAAGTGACCTTTCCGAAAAGACTAAAGAAAGCTTTCCATGTGGCTTAATAGGCCAGCCGAGGGCTCCACATGGCTGAGAGAGGTCAGGGTAGCCTACTCTTCATTTATTCTACAGCTCTGTTATCTATTTTCAATGTTTATTTATCGTTAACTATTAGCATTATTCAGTCATTTATCCTGTCAAGTTTCATCAGTGTGTTAACTAGTCGCCATTGAGCAAGAGTGAATTTTGGCGGTATCTATATTAATAAAACGCTTCAGCCAAATTTGTGTTACAGATTTCTTGAAAACTACGTAACGTAAAAACATGCGGTTTTCACCTAAATTCGTAAAAAAATTTAATACACAAAAGGCAACTCTACACATCTGTCCTCTTTATTGTTTTTACCCTTACAAAAAAAATGTGTATAGCAACGAAATACAATCTCCGATAGATCTTTTCAATCCGCCCGATTCGCCAACTGTCCAACTTTTTCACGGAGTCTAATGCATTCGTCTATGGTGCCTTTCCGTGCGCTAGGTATTCTTTCGCCGCTGGTGCTTTGTAAAATGGGGAGTTAGTCTTGTCTTGTTATAAATGCCGATTAAATTGCTATTGTTTTGACCTGTGGGGAACTTCTAATACCAACTTTTCTCTTTTACAAGTCTTTATAACTCAGTGGCAAAATAAAGTGATTATTGGGATGGCCCATATTTATTTCATTCTGTCTGTATTACATTCACAGTGAGAAAGAGTTAAAGTGGGCCATCCCATAAAGTTTTGTTAATTTCTTAGTCTCTGTGAAATATCAACTTGATGTTAATTTAGATTTCTCTATGGAATGAAGTAGCAACCCCAGTGTAAATTTTTAAAATGCCATCTTAAATAGCAGCTGAGAAAATCGATTTTAAAGTTTTGGAAAACGTCATCCCTCAATTTCTCAAAACAAAGTAAGTGTGGGATGGTCCACTCTTTGTTCTACAGCGACCAGTTATTGGTGCAATGCGGGGCATAGAGCAATCACTCTCCTACAGCCACTGAGCCAATATATATATTTTTATGTGACTTTCCCGTTCATGGACCTGTGGCCATGTGCATAATCCGTACACAAACAAACAGAAACTTCTAAATCTTGCCAGTTTTCGTAAAGTCATCTTGATCTCCTGAACTTTCGATCATATGAATGCAGTATTTCCTTCCCAATCATACCAAAATGTTCATACCATATTTTGTTTATTACTATTTCATTTTGTTCCTCATTTTCATTTCCTTTATTTAATACATATCCAGTTACGTTGTTTTGTCCATAAGTATAATGCAGTTTTGTTGTTTTCTCAATGAGTATATAATAATATGCAGTTATATTGTTCTGTCTCTGTACTGCCATGCATTATCAATGTCTGAGACATGTTACTGTGTAACCTGGGTTCGTTTTGAATCAAATTGAAAACTGAAGTGAATCGCACTGCGTTAACCACAGTGAACTTTACTAACGTTTTGGGAGTGTCCCGTGGTAACGGCAGTGCGTTAACTAATGTATCATTGTGCATAGGCCTACGGCCACTGATGTACACACTGGTTCAACAAAATGGTGCTCTAGCATGGTAAAATCTGCGCTATCCGATCATTACCAACAGAGGACTATAGTTTGTTTCACAGAAAAAAAAACCACCGGGTTTGTTGGCATTATTAAATTTATTTCTTGACGGATATTTTTTAAACATTTGCAAGTGAGGTAACACTGAGTAGTCTCAATAGAATTAAAATAAATAGGGTTCTGTCCAATGTTTGTAAGTAGGTCATTTAGTCGCTACAGAATGGGTACCTAAGCTCCTGTCCTTATGACAGAAATGACAGAAGTTTTACAGCATGGCGAGATATGACGTTTATCACTTAAATATGACATCGCCGCATCTCTTTATTATAAAACTGTAAACTCTATGCACACACGTTAATATTCATAACAGGGACAAAGAGAAAAAAAAACCGGTTGAAACTGTACCGACCGACCTGGATAAAAAATCGCTATTAAGACTACTTGCTAAACTGCGACATAAAAAATGTCATTAAAATCGGCTGATAAATACTAAAGTTATTACGTAAAAATGCCGATTTTTTTTTATCCATGAAACAGACTATAGCTCCACCCACAAATGGCTGTAGACACTGCCTTCGATTCCGATGGATTTGCATTCCTATTTCCATTACCAGAAGTTTTAATATCAATTTTCTTTACTGTCACGTTCAAAGGGACAGTTAAGTTATCACGCGATCTGCAAAGTGTCTATGCAGTATGTAGGCTTACAAATGTTCTGGTGCCACTCGGAAAAGATAGGGCTCCAACATGAATCATTCGATAATTAAATTCAAATTCGTGAAGTATTGCATTATGCCTTTCCTCTTCTTTCATCCCCCGGGCAGACAATTAGTCTTTTCTGGGATACGCCCCTGGCATGTTTTGTTTTTCTTAAGACATGCTGTAAATAGGGATTGAAAAGGTCTTTTACATGAGCTCTGCCTTCATGGCCTCTGCTCCGTGTCCAGTTGGGAATTCTGTTTTTTTTTTCCCTCTTTCATTTCTTGTAGAGCTGGAGAGAATGTTGATTTGAATCAAAGTCGTGAGCCTACAGGAGATCAAAGTCAACACAGAAAAACCCCGAGGTTTGTTGAAGCTAAAAGCAAAGCTAATCGTTAAAGTATTTGTTTGCTCCGTAAGCGTATTTTGAGCTTACAATAATTGTCAGAAAATTGAAAAGGTTAGAGAGAACGAAAGGCTAAAAGATAAAAGAGAAAATGGAAAGGAAAGGACAGTCAGTCAGGCCGAGAGGAAGAGAGAGAGAGAGAAAAAGAGAAAGAGAGAGAGAGAGAGAGAGAGAGAGAGAGAGAGAGAGANAGAGAGAGAGAGAGAGAGAGAGAGAGAGGACACTAAAAGGGAAGAAGAATGTTAACTTCAAGAGTGGAAAGCACGCACAGAATTATAATGGAAATCAAGTCGCCTATATAAGGGACGAACCAAAGAAACAAGGGGGCGTATTCCAACGTCAACATAAGTCACTGCGTCCAAACGGCTTACATCTATATATAGACTGAATGCAACAAATAAGCAGCCAAGCAGGCAGGCAGGCAGGCAGACAGACAGACAGACTTCAGACAGACAGATAGAAAGACAGACAGATGCACAGACAGAGAGGCAAACAGACAGCTTGACGGATAGATAGATAGATAGATAGATAGATAGATAGATAGATAGATAGATAGATAGACAGATAGATAGATAGAATTTAGCTTAATCATATTTTTCTTTAAAGTATACTGCAACAGAGAGGAAAAACGCACGTTCCTTATAGTACAGACTGTTCCGCTTTATTGCGAGCCGGATATTTGAAACCCTTTTTACTCGCAAGTTTTTTGCTGTGCCCCCGAGGAGTCGCGTTTAAGCGAAGTTGACTGTGTCTTCTTTCTCGATGGTCTCGTCGATTTGGGGATTTTGCAAAGCGCAGCTAGAGATCTACTGCAAACTGATCCATAAGTTAGATATTTTCACAGTTAATTTCTAGATCCTTGAGGATACAGCCAGTCAGGTAAATATCTGTCGTGACTAAGGTCTGAACGTTAACTACACTTTTAATATCCTCCTTCACAGGAAAGAGCCACAAGAAGTGTCATAATGTTTCTTGTTGAAAGCTAATCCGCCAGACATCCGGTTCCGGTCTTCCGGTCTGTAATGAAAGCGTATGGTCGACCTCATCTACGTCACTACCTGTTTGCTTTATGGAGTACCGGTGGTTTTTAACGCACATTGTGCCTAAAACGAAACCTAGACCGGTAATTCTTCCTATTCACGATTGCCTCCCTTTGAGAGAGGTCCATGATAGACACGCATGGGACTTAATTACTCTATCGCTCGAACTCCATGATTTTAGAGCTATAATCTAGTCTATAGAAACTCAGGCAGAATTTCGTGAATGTTTATTTTCATAGATTAGGATTAGTTCTGATTATCTGTATTCTCTGTCATCGGCTAGACGACACTGACTAGTCCTCATGATGCGCAGTAAAACAGAGAGGCGTACAATAGTCCCAGCGCATTCACTGACGCAGTTTAGTTTATGTTATATGGAGGAAGGAATCACAAGGTCGCATTTGATCTTCTGTTTTCTGTGTTATCGGTCAGATGATAATTGGCGCAGTAAAAGAGAATGAACTACGGCAATTTTAGCGCGTTCACCGATGCGGTTGGTTATGTTGACTGGTAGACAGATTCAAAGGGTCGCATTACAGCTTCTCCTTACTGGATGTTTGAACTTCACATTTTTGTACTTACTCACATTTTGGCGAAATTCATACAACAGCATCCTGGGAAGAATCACTGCCCATAAAAATTTGAAGGGCACATGTATTTAGATAGTATTTTTCGAATATGCAGGCTTGCGCGAATGGAAATATAATAAAAACAAAGAGAACAGGACTTTTATTGACCCGGTAGGGAAATCGATTTACAATGTCATACAATGTTATACATCTCATTTGTAATACAAACAAACAGAAAAGTACATATCATATTGTAAATACATACAAGTACAGTAAATTATCGATATACGAGTATAATATGCCCTTGGTGCATGGAAAAAGTATACCTTTTATTGAAGTAAACTTAATATCGAAGTCCACCTAAATACGGTATTGTGAATATGACAGAATAGATATGAATCTATGCCTGGGAAATTCATACGTAATAATGAAAGTGTACTTATTAAATGAGCACTTAATATGGAAGTCCTACTAAGTAATGAGATTATGATAGAATAGAAATGATTCTATGCCTGGGAAATTCGTACGTAATAAAGACTTGTACTTATTAAATGCGCACTTAATATCGAAGTTCTACAGCATTCCATTTATTAACTTGGGATGTGCACGGCCTCTAGCCTACGGCAATGTCGTAAAGTTTCTTTTCCTGTAATACAAAATGTATCGCATCGGCCATGATTAGTTTGTGTGGACGTATAAGGTCGTAATCAACACATATGAGGTTTGAGGAAAAAACTGTTATAACAGGCAATAATTTTGTTGGCATACAGAAATATCTTTCTGACAAAATAACTAAAATCTCCATATTTATCTAGGTTTTCGATAATGCCATCAATGTGTACTTAAGTTTCTGGACAATCTCAGTTTAATACTGACATTTGCCATAGTTTTTGAAATATGACGTTACAAGACTAACACCCCATTTTACAAATGGGCAGGCAGGCAACGCACCAGTGGCGAAAGAATACCTAGCGCACCGAAAGGCATCATAGACAAATGCATTAGACTCCGTGAAAAAGTTGGACGATTGGCGAATCGGGCGGATTAAAAAGATCTATCGGAGATAGCATTTCGTTGCTATACACGTTCTTTTTTTTAAAAAAGGGTAAACAAAATAAAGAGGACTAATGCGTATAGTTACTTTTTGTGTATTTTTCTACGAATGTAGGTGAAAACCGCATGTTTTTAAGTTACGTAGTTCTCAAGAAATCTGTGACACAAATTTGGCTGAAGCGTTTTATTAACCCTCTAGTGCCCAGCCCTATTTACAATGGCACAAAAAGTCCGAGCTCCTGTTTTTGGATCACTTCTGGATCCACTATTCTGGAACAAGCATCAAAATGATAATAATAATAATAATAATAATAATAATAATAATG
>JAWQUT010000207.1:973850-987519 GCA_033807755.1 Ellobium chinense
TTCATCCCCCTCCCCCGCCCCCGTTTCCTCCAACCCGACAAAAGACTCCTTTCCAAAATGAATCTCTCCGAAAATGTTTTGGTTTTTTTTTTTCAGTGCTCACATTTCACAAGTGTATTTGCTTTGTAACGATGTACAAAATATGGACATATAGCTACCATTGAACAGTATATAAGCAGACAAAGGCATAAACATTAGAAAAAAATGAAAAGACAACAAAAAATTACAGACAGTCAGACAGACAGATAGACATATTTAACATCCTAACAAAAGACATGTCGAGGGTTAGCAACCAGAATGTTTTATGTCCACATTTCACATTTTATCGCTGGTTGTAAATGCTTGGAACTAAATGACATTACAATATTGTGTGTGCTTATATTTCACCCAATACAAGTGTTAATAGACAGAGTCAAGACAGTGTAGTTAATTGAATTTTTATTTATGTACAAAACTTCAACTTTAATTTTCTCCTCCTATGTATTTTGGACATAACACATTTAATTTTTGGTTGATAACCCTCTATCTTTAAACCTACCTAGCTACATAGGTCAAAAGAGCTTTCTTTGTGGCTGAGATGGGCCAGCCGAGGCCTGAACATGGATAAAATAGCATCGCCCATATTTTAATCATTCCGTTGCTCTGTTATCCAATCACAACGCTTGTTTACCAATAACTGTATTATGTTTTACTCGGGCATTCACTTTATGAAGTCTCACTTTAAGACCATGGAAAATAAGATATTTTTTTTGTCCTGGCTGACTGATTCGGAATGGTGAATAGAAACACATTAGATTAACATAACCTCCAACTTCATGTACTGTATTCCAAAAGTCCAATACTCGTTGGAACTCACTGCTCCCGAGCACTGTGACAAATAATTTCTATAGATCTACCTGCGTATAACACCTGCCCACGAAAGCGAATCTGAACTGGTACTCAAAAAGTCAATATTGCTATGTTCTGTTATAATAAAATACGATTGAACACATTTCTTACCCTTCTCTGAAACCCCTCCTCCCCACCCCCTAAACCCCCGCCCAGCTTCGGCACCCTCTTCTCATTTGAGACGTGTAGCCGCCCATGTGTTCCTGTTGTTGTTATTGTTTTCCCCGCATACCACGAATTAATATTTCTGCTAGATCTAGTACTTTATAATTTCTATGCATTTACGCTTAAACCACAAGCTTCATTAGATTTTCTCTCTACATGAAAACGCGCAAGCACATCGAATGTTTTTCTCAAATTATTTATTCGCTAAAAAAAAAGATTTCCTCTTCTGCAGGCTGTTTGGTAATAACATTTTCAGTGAAGTTTCTAGCATACTGCTAAGAAAGAGGCAGACATATTTTGTGAACACCCCTGCAATCCCTCCGTATTATTCATAATTAAACCCGGAAGAATATGACCTGTGTTAGCCAATCAAAGAGAATATTTCAGTCTAAAAAAGATAGCCATTCAGTTTCCTCGAAGAATTCTCATCCAGCTTTCATTCTCTCTCGAAAGAAATGTGGTGTTAATAAAACCCTGAGGCAAGCAATGTAAGATCCAATAAAAATCAGGGTTTCAGGTCGTAGCAGCCACCCACAGACGTGTATTTCGATACTGAATACTTTACTCTCAGTGTGTAGCTGCATTATTTATTTATGCATTGCAAAAATACCAGCTGTTTATTTACTGCAGTGAGAGTTGTTTTATATGTAATATAGCCTTTGTTAATACAAGGCTTCACCATTTTTATCCTCATAACACTGAGCACAAGAGTATCACCCTGCATCGCTATATCTAAGCATACTGGTGTTGTCGCATATTAACCCTCTAGTGCCCAGCCCTATTTACAATGCCACAAAAAGTCCGAGCTCCAGTTTTTGGATCACTTCTGGATCCACTATGCTGGAACAAGCATCAAAATAATAATATTAATAATAATAATGCGGTGTATAAGTCTCATATCCAGGCTAATGCCCGCTCATGCGTTTTCACACTATTATGGTGGGGTGATGATCTTGGTTTGCTTTTTCTTTGTTCCACGAAATGTATCAGATCTGATACGCTGGGCACTAGAGGGTTAAGGAAGTACAGATCAGTCACTGGGGAATATATCTAGCTGGCTGGAGGTACGAAGATGCCATGTTTTTTCCACTGTTGGCTACATAAGGTTTTACAATTCTCATTAATTTATCCAGGGGTCCCAAACCAACATGCCTTCAACACATGTTGTTTAGCTTTTCCTACAAATTTTGACACAAAGAAAAATGCCTCTAAACCAACTAGATTTTGAGAACTTAGACAGTGAAGCAGGCTACCTAATATTTTGGGCCTTTTCACTCAGTAAACAAGGTAACTTACCCACCTAGCAACAACCACAAAGTTTATTCTTGAGTGGCTAAACCTCACCTATTCTGAGTCTACAAATGCATTTGCCCCTATCTAAGCCTTTGAAATTCAAAATCCAACCCCTTTTTCCACCGTCCCCCATGGCCAGTTTTCTGATTTTTTAAGGACTATTTGAAATTGCATACTTTATGCCAGGTGCTATTAGCATCTTCATACCTAGATGTACTTGTTCGTGTTAAACCATCATTTTCAGTGTTTTCTAGTCACATTCCACTCACTATGTGAAACTGCGCTACCACTCGTGGGTTTATTTATGCATTGCAAAATACGAACTGTATGATTACTGCGATAAGAGTGACTGTTTATGTATATATAGAAAAGCCTTTGTTAGCTGAAAGCCTCATATTTTTACCTCCATAACATTGACCCCATACTATCATCCTGCATCGCTATGTCTGAGCGCATTTAAGTACTGTAGAATAAGATTAAGGAAGCCCAGACTACTACTGCGGAGAAATATCCAGTGGCCGTATGCATAAAACCAATACGTTAACGTATTGCGTTAACTGCAATGAACACTATTAATGTTTTGGGAGTTTCCTGAGGTTACCGCTGTGCGTCAGCTAACGTAAGCATTATGCATATGGCCACAGATCTAGATCTACTAGTTCGTGCTGGTGTACAAGGCTGTATTCCAGACAGTAGACCAGATGCAAAATGGTACCATTCTGCTGATTAAGGTTTTGACACCTATTAGAGGGGCAAATCAGTCATTGTGTACAACCCAATTAATCCGCATAATATATAAAATCCCCCTTTTTTGAGGCCCTGCTAGCCAGTATCAGGGTGTAGAAATATATTAAATGACCGATGATCTAAGTAAAGCATCCAATTTTAAAGTTTCAGCTACAATTTGAGCCTTCTAGATAAAAAAAAAAGTGTCCAGGCATATGTATTCGCACGCGGTCAAAACCAGCCAAAAGAAAACTTGGGGACCAAATCAGAATTCCAGGTGACCTTGTTCGAAAGAGATTTGTGAACAATTCTGGGCTTTGACCCCTCTTTTTCTTCCCATTAAAAGATCGAGCGAAATAAGTACTTTAACTTCCATGGAAGAAATTTTCCGAAATCACAGTGGTATTTGTAGAATAAACAAAATGTTTATAGGGCCAAAAGAAGAAAAAACAATAGGGTTCAAAGACCAGAGGAATGTTAGCTGGTTCAGATGGCAATATCAAAAGTTATGCTTAGGCATATCGCATAAAACCTTAAGACTTTGGATATTTTTAAAACCTCATTTTGCACGTCGTCTGTGTCCATATGTGAAATTCTAGCTCTCTCCTGCCTGGATTCTAGTATTCTGGTCTGATGTCTCGCTGGAAGCAAAAAACAACCAACTTGATGACAAACATTAAGGTGAGTGAAGGAGAGACAGAGAGAGACCGAGAGACAGTAAGATACAGAGAGAGAGAGACGGAGAGACATACAGAGAGAGTGCTTGAAGAAACGATAATGCATGACCAAAAACAAAATAAAAAGTGCTCAAGTCAAGAGATAAACAGAACAACAAAGGCAGATAATTTCTGTGAATATATGCCTCGAAAAGGGCTGACATTTAGACCAAGAAGGGAAAACCACATTAGAACGCACTGCATTAATATGATTGAATGCTGCAATCAAACGGTTTTTCTAAGAGCTAATCCAGGTTGTAAAGTTCAAGAGACAGGATCGTGATGAATAATGCTCTTATACATAAAACCACAAGTAGTTACATCATTAAAAGGGTGTCGGTCCATACAGGACAAAAGGAAGTCCTTACAGGGTTCCAAACTCTAAGCACGAGGGCTATAGTAGGTATAAAAAACATGTTTTGTAAACACCAGTGCACACAATAACGCATTATTCCTGAAATCTTTTGTGTTTGTTGTTGTTGTTATTGCTGCTGTTGTTGTTGTGGTTGTTTTTGTTATTATTGCTGCTGCTGCTTAGTTATTGTTGTTGTTGTTATTATTATTGCTGCTGTTGCTGCTGTAGTTGTTGTTATTGTTGTTGCAGCAGCTGCTGCTATTATTATAGTTTGTTGCTGCTGCTGTTATTATTATTGTTGTTGTTATCGCTGCTGTTGCTGCTGGCATTGTTATTGTTGTTGTTATTCTTGCTGTTGTGTTGTTGTTGTTTTTTATGTTGTTATTATCAGTTGCTGGTATTGGTAATATTATTATTGTTGCTGATGCTGTTGTTATTACTGTTGTTGTCATTATTATTGTTGTTGTTGTCGTTGTTGCCTTTATGCTGCTGCAGGTACTACTGCTGTTAAATTAATCTTAAGCTAGATGTCATTAACCCTGGCGCAGGTGTTGCTATATGTGCAAAATAACTATTATTACTCATGAACTATTTGCCATACAATATCCTATTTCATCCCACATGTATAACTTGAACATTCAGTGATGACCTTTACATTATAAATCAAACGCCCTTTACTACAAGCTCAGCGTTTGCTGTAAACTATTCCATCTTTACCGATCGAAATAGCGCAAGACGGGGTTACTCAGAAAAGACAGAGAAAGAACAAACAATCTCACTCCACAACCACAGGCAGTAATACCGTCCTTCCTACAGCAAAGCATTGTAATCGGACCTGTCGAGAATTTTGGCCTTATAACGTCAACTTGGCAACTTTAGGTTGCAATTTCATGCAGTGCTCGACGACAAATAGCGAGTATGACTAAAACGTCAGCCAGCGCATCCTTAAGGTTTCGCGCCTTGCATGACTGCATACTGTCATTCCTTTGGTTCAAGTACAAAAAGGATTTGCTAAATTTCATATGACCCCAAGGAGCTACTAGATACCAGCGATAGATGTCTCAGTGATTCTTCTTCGTTAATTGCTGATGACTAGCCAAATCTGAAAGCCCTAAGTTGTGTAAATTTCTATATCGGACAAACAAATCAAGCCGTAGTCTAGTTTTTCAGTTTTATGTATTACATTTCGATGATCCCAAAATCCAATCGATGGCGAGTCTGCGACTGCCAGCTACTTAGGAATGAATACAGTGGACATTCATTAAATTAGCCTCGGATACAATAGAACCTTGCTCATAATAGGATTGATTCTAGATTTCTAATTGTTTTCAACTACATGTAAAGTGAAACTGACATTCTTTTGTATTGTTATCGACCGCCTACCACCTCCCCCTCGTCCCCATTGTGTGTGTGTGTGTGTGTGTGTGTGTGTGTGTGTGTGTGTGTGTGTGTGTGTGTATCTGTTATAGACAGCCCTCATTTTTAACATTACCTCGGCTAGAACGGCGTAAATTATTTTGTTCGAATGATCCCGTTACATCCGAGATTAACTGAATGTATTGTTTCCGTTTATGTCACGCGTGAATCTTGTTTATCACAAGTAGCGTGAATCCTGTTTATCGCAAGTCGCGTGAATCTTTGTCTGTCACAAGTCGCGTGAATCTTGTCTATCACAAGTCGCGTGAATCTTGTCTGCCACAAGTCAGCCCGCTATCACTTGATTTCAGAGGAACTCAACTACAACAGCAGTACAAAGGACCGGTCCAATGCATCAGTTGTAGATCTAGATCTGCTAGACTATTCGACTTCGCTTGATCGCAAGGTGCGATATGCCTCACTATCATTAACCGCTCACGCTAGATCAACATTTATAGACTCCTCTCCTTCTTCCCCCTCCCCTCCTCTCTTTTTGGAGATCCCTCTGGTCAGGTACATCTTTGACAGACGAGTGGACTGAAGTAAATGTGTAAGCTAAAAACACTAGTTCCAGTGCAGTAATAGAATCATCAAAACGGGAAATCAAACATACGACTTTGACTGTGTTCAGTGGTGCAGTCATTCGATTGGATTCACATTGTTCCAGCTGAAGTGAGACAGCAGACAGCGAGACAGTGCTGTTATCAAGAAGTTTTTTGCGAAGTTGAACAGCGCATACATTCGTCCCCGTTCATTTTGCTTTAGCTGAAGTGAGATAGCTGTTAGCGAGACAGTGCTGTTATCAAGAAGTTTTTGTGATGTTTAGAAGAGCATACATTCGATCCCGTTCATTTTGCTCTAGCTGAAGTGAGACAGCAGACAGCAAGACAGTGCTGTTATCTTTTTGCGAAGTTGAACAGCGCATACATTCGATCCCGTTCATTTTGCTCTAGCTGAAGTGAGACAGCAGATAGCGAGACAGTGCTGTTATCAAGAAGTTTTTTGCAAAGTTCAACAGCGCATACATTCGATCCCGTTCATTTTGCTCCAGCTGAAGTGAGACAGCAGGTAGAGAAATTCAAGATTCAATGTTTATTATAGGCACTACGGCCAGTTCCAATGTCATTACAAAAAAGGGTACAATACAAAGACAGTGTTGTTATCAAAATGTTCATTCGCGCAGGTATTTGAACTCCTCCATTTTGCTCCAGTTGGAGTGCGGTAACAGGTAGAGACGCAGAGTGCAAAAAAAACAACAAAAAACAAAAAAAAAGCAACAACAGCAACAATAGGAACGTAGCTGAGAATGATCAGTTCCTTAAAATGGCTGGAACAGAAAGTGCCAGTTGCAGTATCTAAAACGAGGGTGTCCAACCTACGGGCTAAAATAATTATGGCCCGTCAGTAGTGTGAAATATGGTCTTCGAAGTCACTTTAGATTATAGTAGATTGCTCTCGGGAAGCCTGGAATTCAGAGTGTTGTCCAATGAAAGCACACTACTAGAAATAGAGTGGACAAATGAAAGCTGCCTATCATGACGCTGTAGACTTTTTTTTTGTAGCATTTCCACCAAACGCACCGAAAATACCTCCGCTTGACACACCAACATGACAAATAAAATGGCATCCTGTTTGTATGTAGAAGTCGTGAGGTCTGAAACGCTTTATACGCTCTTCTCTATTGTTGACTCACGATATATCAAAAATCTCCCTCCCCTTCCCTTTCTCCCCACGGCAACCCAAAAGTCCTTAGAAATCTTCGGTCTCAAATAATTTCGCATATATCCCCGGACCAGTGCGTCTTAGATTTGGAGAATTTCGTGACTACGAATTAATGAGGGCGGGAAATGCTTGTGTAGAAGTTCTCTTCATATAGATATATATCATTAAAACTAAATATGATTCTGACCAATGACACAAAACTTTCTGAAAAATGTATACTGATTTTATTAACAAAATGATCAACGTGTCGTGTTAAACACTTTTTCAAGACTGACAATGCAAGTTTAAGACATACATATCTTTATATAGATATAGATATAGATATAGATATAGATATAGATATAGATATAGGTCACACTATGTGGCATAATTAGGTTAAAAAAATAAGTGGCCCAATCGAGATTCGAGGAATGTGTACGAAATTTGGAGTTTATGAAGAGTCTGAGTCCGCGAAAAAAATTATGATGCGCAAATGTAAGAGCATTAAGACCAGAACAACATAAGAAATATCCGAATTTTTGAGTAAGAGGTTGTAACATCTTACTGCATTGGACTTTTAGTCACTTTCGCTTAATTGCAGCAACACAGGAGGATGGGGGAAAAGTTGTCACTAAAAGAAGTTGCGATTATCCAATGAGTTCGATAATATAGATATGTATTATTTGTTTTGTGGAAAAAGTTACGTTTAAGAGAGAGTTGCTATTACTGTGTTTTGCTATTAAGCGGAGTGGACTCTGTTATGATCACCGCTGAAAGCCGCTTTCCACGCATCGTTTTGGGCGTCGCCGTTCAAGGATACTCTTCTAATCGCCCATAACTTTACAGATAAACATTCTTTGCCGTATCCGCAAGGATACAGCGGTAGTCTCAGTGTTTCTTCCCAACAAAGTTTGCACACTAGTGTTTTAGCATATCATCATATCATAGGCCCTATGGGAATAGAGAACATTATACGCGGCTATTGGGCCTCAAAAAAATCTAATATTTCTCCAGAAATTATCTCATGTATTGAAGATGTGCGTTATCGGTTAAAACCTGTCTCTGTTAATTTTTTTTCTGGCATTTTTATTTTATCATTAGACTGAATTCAATGAAAACGGTGAATCAAAAATGTCATAGGATAATCTCAGAAAACATCGCAATGTACTTTACAAATGTGTGCATGAGTGTGCCTATATCTAGGCCTAAATTTTGCAGTGCAAGGGTCTTCGTGCCTTTTGACTAATCCGTACCCGTAATTGAAAAACAATTTAAAAAAAAACAGAAAACATGATTAATGCCCGTATCAAATTCCGACGAACAGAATTCGGCAATACAAAATTAGAATGTTATTTGTTTCTTTAAAATAAAAAAAAACCCAACCTCTTAAAGACTTCTTTATCTTTTGCTTATACAATTTCTTATTTTAAAATGTTTCTTTACTGTACAGTTCCTCAGAGCAGCTGCAGAGAACTTGTCATTATCACTATATGGCACTGACCCGAAGAGCAAAAGCTCAAGACGGCTGGCTAGGTAACAACAACAACAACAACAACAACAACAACAACAACAAAATGTTCATTAAAAGTAAACTGCTCAGCGCCAAACATGAAAAAGAAAACCCTGGATCGTCAATGTGTCGGACCTCAAGAAAATGGCGTTAATTTCATCAAAACCACATAAATAAGCAGAGACAGCTGTTGCACAAAAGTTACTGCGTCATTGGTTATGTTGATAGTAAACAGTGAAATATCCTTCTTAAAAACAACTGACACAACATTGTAAAAAAAAACAAACTTACTTCGCACAGGTCTTGACAGTAAACTCCAAGAATTTTCACATTTTATGACGTCACAGTCACTAACTGTTCAGAAACTAGCAGAGAAACAGTGATATTAAAGTAGACGTTCAATAACTACCGTCACTGAATTTTCGCAAGGGCAGAAATGTAGTATTATACACGTTTCTACAGAAGTCAGGAGGTTATCGGTATAAAGTAAAATTTGTTTACTTAAAACTGACGAAGTATTACGGCAGAACTGTTGAAAGTTAACTCCAAGAAAATTCAAACTTCATGACTTCACTGTCATCAAGTGTCCACAAGCCAAAAAGAAGCAGGGATACAATCACAGTGTCATTATTCGTGTTGACAGTATATAGGACACCGGTAACAATAAGCTTTACAACGCAAAGACATTTGAAAAGAAAAAAAATGATCAAGAACAGCTTGCACTGTAAACGGTTCAAAGTTAAATCCAAGAATATTCAAAATCTACGACGTCACTGTCACTAACTTTCTTTAAGCAGCAAAGCGCTTTTAACACCAGATTCCTCTAGTCTAGTTACATCTTTGTTGACAGATGCTAGATTAGAAAACACCCGCAGGAAAAAAAAAAGCAAATTACGAAAGCACAAACTTACTCCGCAAACTTGTTGAAAGTTAAATCCAAGAATATTCAAACTTCATGACGTCACAGTCACTAAATTTCCATAGTCTTGTAGAGATGTAACGACATAAATTATTCCGTCGCATAAGGAGAAAAAAAAATCACACGCTAGCACGACGTAAAGAAAAGGTGTGCGGATTGGACGAGATGATGAGCGCTGGCTCCGTCCCGTCACCCCGCACCTAAGACTACGACAAGGCCTATTGTGCGTCGCGCGTGAAGGCGCAGGGGCGTCGTCATGCTAAGAGGCCAGGTGGGGGCCGATTGGAGATGTTACCAGTGATCGATGGAGAATGTATGGTGCTCCGTTGAGATCATGATTAGAAAATTGGCCGGGTTCAGGGCGAACATTGCCTGGCTCTACATTTTAATTGCTAAGTTAGCTGTCTCACTTATTCATGTCCCTTCTGTTGTATTAAGTAATACTATCTGCAATTTCCTTATAGCCGCCCCCGTTCAGTTCGTTTACTTTACGTTCTAGTGCCGACAGTTTATTGGTATTACAACAGGGAAAACAGTCTGACAAAAAAAAAAAAAAAATAGCATACAAGACTGTCATAGTCTTGAAATTCTTAACTAGATATGGATAGAATTCCTTAAGAGAATTATTACTATATTTTGAAGAAAAACTATTTCCTATGGACAAAAAAGTTCAAACACGATATGTGTGTATGTGTGTTGTTATTGTTGTTGTTGTTGTTGTTGTTGTTATCATTATTGTTTTTGTTGCTGTTGTTGTGAAGTTCGTTTCCGATCATTACGTACTCCCTTCCTCCATTGCCGTTACAAAGTGGAACTGAGTTTGAAGTAAGTTTTCATGTTCAATGGACACGGATGATTTTATTTTTCATTTGTGGCATTTGTACCGATTGACACGAACCGACTAGATCCAAGAGAATAAACTATTAAAATTCGGGTTTACTTTACAAAATCAGGAAAGGATGCACCGAAGTTGGATTCACAAGATAAGACATATATTCAGATGACATTTTTGAAAGATAGCATAAGGTACCGTAATACATGTACTAACGACAGTGATAATGACCTATTTATGTCCAGTTTAAATTACTGAAATATTGGCATTTCAATGATTGTTTTGTAACCATTATTATTTATTAAACTATTAGGTGAAAGTAAATTTGGGGAAATTATTCAAACGAAAGTCATAGTGCGTCAGAACTTTGGGCCCTATTGTATCGCTTTCAGTAACATGTGACCCTCCGGTGTTCCATACTCACGCGCGCTGAGATTTGGCCGTGCGTCTTGCGTGCATGTGAGAGAATGTATTCACAGTGAGTCTGGTGTCCCCTCTCGAGTTGACGTGGATGAGACAGCGCTCACTCTCTGCTATCTGTGATCGACTTTGTTTACCTGCGCAGGTGAGCCCAGCGGTGTGCTCTAATTCTTACTTAGGGAGTGATTATAAGGTCTTAAGAGGGAGGAAAGGAGTGAGTGTGTGTGAGTGAGTGAGTGAGTGAGTGAGTGAGTGAGTGAGTGAGTGAGTGAGTCAGTCAGTCAATCAGTCAGTCAATCAGTCAGTCAGTCAGTCAGTCAATTAGTCAGTCAGTCAGTCAGTCAGTCAATCAGTCAGTCAGTCAGTCAGTCAATTAGTCAGTCAGTCAATTAGTCAGTCAGTCAGTCAGTCAATCAGTCAGTCAATCAGTCAGTCAGTCAATCAGTCAGTCAGTCAATCAGTCAGTCAGTCAATTAGTCAGTCAGTCAGTCAGTCAGTCAGTCAGTCAGAGAAAACTATTGATGGCAGACGATAAAAGAGAGATTTAAGAAGAACTGAAGAGAACAGAGTGTATGAGCAAGAAAAGGAAGTAGTGGATGATCAAAGATCTAATTGTGATGGTGAGCGTAGAACAAAGGGGAGAAAGTAAAGAAGACATAAAAAAGGGGAGGTGGGGTTGTGGAGGGAATAAACAGGAACATAGAGATGAAGGAGGGCAAGTAAGAAGACACAAATGACACAGACTGTTTGTAACAGAATTGGCTTTATATGACGTCCCCTAGGGCAAGGTGACCCTATTCAGAGTGATGATTCACAGGTTGCGCTTCAGACTTGTTTTATGGGCTGACCAGCTGGTTAGTTCATGCAAGCCACATCAACAACATGTGATGAACTGAAGCCTACGTCATTCGCGGAAGAGACAGAGTGTAAGGGAATAAAAAAAACACCAGTAGTTTAAGATTTTTGAAGGTTACATACGCGCATTACTTTTGATATCATCTAAGCTGATTTTCCTGTTAGAGGTGATAAAGTTTTCGAGTTGTTTGTTTTTATCCCCTCCCAGGGATGGAATGACCTTAGCTGTGGCCTGTTCTAATGCATTTGTCACTTTTTTTGGGTCAGTTTAAGTTAAATCAAAGCAGCACTACTCGGGGTCAGGGGTTGGGAAGAGATGGGATGGGACCTATCAAAGAGCTAACCTTTTTTCTCCGGAAATGGCCTGAGACCCCAACTGATTTGTTTATTGTTGTATTGTTGTTGTTTCTTTTTTATCATGGATATCGATCGAACGAAGAGACACAGCAAAATATATTACTTGTCCTGGGCTAATAACAGTGCTTTGTGTTTTCATTTTTAGCTTAGATGCTTATCCCCAATCCTGGTCAGTGGCCAACGAAACTTAAGGTTTGAATGACAGCGGTCGACAATACATAGTTCTATCTACACAGTAAAGAGATTTGAATATATGTAACCCGTAGAAATAACCAGAGGTGGAAGACATGGGACTACAAAAGGACCGTTCTTAATTAGTCAACTCCAGCAACGCTCACTTCCTGCTCAAGCATGGGAATACGAAAATATCTTTCTTAGTTACTTAACGCCAAGAAAGCTCCCTTCAGATTCACGTATACTTCAGTATAAACAGTAGTGTGATTACGTCATCAAATCTCGCTTCCGAAGGTTAAAAATGCATCACCCAATAAAAGCTAATACAGCAGAGGTTAGCATCAGTCATTCATATTCCTCTTGACATTGGAAGAGCAGATAGCGGAAGTAATGATTGCTGGAGTTTTGGTTGCGATGCCCCGATCACCTTACATGCATAACAACTGAGAGTGGTCTATGAGGAAGAAAAGCAGACGAGGAGGCAGAATAAAAGCAAGGAAGAGTTCCAGATCTAAACGGAGAATGGCAACGACTAAGAAAGAACAGACACAGAAATTTCTTATCTCGTCATCTCACTTCTGGCCACCCAACCCCCTCCTTCCTCCAAACCTCATCCCTACCCACCCCGTCCCCAATTCGCAACGCCCTTTAGCAAAATCCCTATTTGCCAAGAACCCGTAAGAAGCCACTAACAAGGGCCGGCAACCCACTGATCACGCGTTCTCACTATTGACAAAGGGAACTAAATCCAGCCACACATGAGGGCAGGGTAAGAGGGCGATTAGCGAGTTGTCGATCCTGCCTGATGAACTGAAGAACCGCATGACAATGCCACAGACCAAAATGGGGGAGGAAAATAAAAGCATACACAAAAAAACAAAAAAAAATTGCGCCATTGCCATTGTTCCAGCCAGCCTTTCTTTGATCAAGCTCTGGCTTTCTATCATGTGGCTGGGAATAAGGTAACAAAGATCAGTGAGGAATTTGTTGAGGTAAAAAAATTAATGAGGAACTGCACTCATAGAAACTCGGAAAATATTTCCTGATCTTCTTTATTTAAGGACATGATATGGACTTAGATTCTTTGACGTTGTGACAGCTCACTTTAGGGAATTAGAATTATAAATTCTAAGCAACCAAGCAACTAAGCAAGCAAACAACCAACCAACCAACCAACCAACCAACCGACAGACCGATCGACCCACCGACCCACCAACTAACCA
Source organism: Ellobium chinense (assembly GCA_033807755.1). Classification (NCBI taxonomy): domain Eukaryota; kingdom Metazoa; phylum Mollusca; class Gastropoda; order Ellobiida; family Ellobiidae; genus Ellobium; species Ellobium chinense. The sequence continues at coordinate 987,401 of JAWQUT010000207.1, forward strand.
ACCAACCACTCACTCACGCTCCCACCCACCCAACCAACCAACCAACCAACCAACCAACCAACCAACCAACCAACCAACCAACCAACCAAACAACCAACCAAACAAACAAACAAACAAAC
>JAWQUT010000207.1:989243-1002040 GCA_033807755.1 Ellobium chinense
CTATAAGCTCAGTGGCTACTAAAGAAAGGCTACATTAAAGATTTCTTGATCATTACGAGGACTCTTGAAAACGACTGTGTAGAAAATACATAGCGTAAAGTGTGGCAGTGTTCTACCTGCGCTAGGACACATTCATTTCCTCTTTCCGCCAGGCCGATGCCGGTGTTGCATGTGCATACAAAAACTGAAAACCGTTGATTTTTTTTTTGTTCCTCCTCCGATATCGGCATGAGGCTACAAGAAAGTCAACTGAGTGGCCCCTAATGCAAGTGAAGCCCTGGTGCAAAGCCCTGGGTGTTTTTATTTTTTTTCTAGCTCATACTTTGTTAGCTCTTAGAGGCAAATAGAGTTCGGTTTTCTGAAACTCTGGGGACAAGTCAAAATTCTTCAAAATGCTTTCTACGTAAGTATATACAGTAGGCCTAGACTATATTACATGCAGAGATGTTTACTTTGTGAAAGTAGATGATTTCATACCAGACAAGTATCAGTGGCAATATTTACTTTATAGTTATTTTCTAGAAATGGCTTCCAACAGACAGACAGACAGACAGACAGACAGACAGACAGACAGACAGACAGACAGACAGACAGACAGACAGACAGACACACACACACACAAACACACACACACCACGCACGCACGCACGCACGCACGCACGCACGCACGCACACACACAAGAATGAAACAAACCATCATCATGAAAGGAAAAGAAAAGAATGCAAGAAGGAAAAGTAGATCCGCTGAGAATACGACTAGGTAGCGGCCACAGAAGCAAAAACGACACACACAGAAAACGTTATTTGACTTTCATTACTTCTCGTTTTGTCAACGACGCCGGAGGGCGAGGGGCCAGCGCGAGGGTGAGGGCGAGGGGCGAGAAGGATTAACGTTCGGGGAATGGCATGTTGCCATGGTGAAACACGACGACTAACAATGGCCGCGAGAGTATCGCTCTCGGCGACTCTCGTCCTCACGAGAAGACGCCGAGGTTAATGAGGGGAGATAATGACACACGGGTCTTCGTAGTTTTATCCTTTCGCGTCTTAAAGCCTGTCCACACACATGAAGCACTGAGTAGGCATTGGCTCCCAATGAATTGTTTGATTTTCATCTAAGGACGTAATAAATAATAGAGGGTTGCATTTTTGCAACACATACACACACATACACGCACACACACACACACACACACACACACACACACACACACCACACACACACACACACACACACACACACACACACACACATACATACACCAAAGGACAAACACTTTTTGCTTGTTATCCATAATGTTATGATTTGAAATAAACGTCTTGAAACTTGAAATTCGATGCAAAGACTTACGTTCCACACCCATAATACAACTAAACAGAATGATGAGGTCTATGCAGCCCTTCCCCATAGTGACATGACAAGGGAAAACAACAACACCATAACCAATGTACGATTTTGCACTATGACGTGCAATCTCTCATGTTAAATCTAAAGCGAACCGCAGCAGAGTTGCGCACCGAGGCATATTCCATTATTCACTACAAACTGATTCAGTGGTGCACTGATAATAGTCATGTATTAGTATTACCCTCGTCTCATGAACAAAGCAGCCCACAGATCAGAAGCACAGATATGATTGGACGGAGCTCAAAAAAAAAAAAAGGGGGTGGAGGGTGCTTATAGACCACTTCAGAATAAGAACTAACGGTCATGCGATTTCCGGAAGTTTGGACAACATGGCGACCCAGGGCTTCCGCCCTACGGAAACAAATAAGATGCTGTCGTCAAGGAAGTAAAAGAATTGCACAATCATAAGAAACATAACCTTAGGTCCATGAATTCAGACAGATATTGTTCTTGTTGTAACATATGGAGAGTTCTAGACATTCTGAGGTCCATGTAAAGCATCCAGTACATTCGTGCAAAATGGTGCAAAGTATACGTATAAAGCCGACATTTTGCCCCCCATAAAGTCAAAAATTAGAAGTTGGAAAGCTACTGGAACGGTAGCCTGAAGTGGTCCATAACACCAGCAAAAGCAAAAGATGTGTTAGACTAAATCAAGGCATTGGAAACTTCAATTCTCGTGATGAACACCGACACAGTGTGACAAAAAAATAGATGGCACCAAATTCATCTGATATAGTCCACACCGTTTCATCACAAACTGCTCAGTTCCGATACTGTTCAGACTAATAATAGTACAGCATCCATTATACGAATGGGCAGGCCCTAACATTGTTTAAGCAAATTTTTCACTTACTCGCAACGTAGAGCAGCATAGCGGAATGGTTTATGTGTTGGATTCAAGATCTGAAGGCCGTGGGTTCGATTAAAAAAACCATGGTCGTGTTGTAAGTGACTTGAGAAAGCGTTTCATCTACATTTTCCTTAGTCCACCCGTCTGTAAAGTGGATACTGGCTATCGATAGAGGAAGATTATCAGAATGCTAGTGATCAGCGCCTGTAAATACAGCATCACTGTATCCTCCCTGGGACTGCAATAAACCAGAGCGGACCGCACTGAAGTCTAACGAAAACTGAAAACTAACTAAATCTCGCATTAAGAGAATTAGCGAATTCATAACAATAGAGAGATCGTTACTTGGAAATTTTGTAATCCGTTTACAGAAATGATAAAGGGTCCATTTTTTTTTTTATGTATATCATATTTGTGCATCAAGAAAGTGAAATACCAGTTCTGGTACCATTTTGTTCAGATTTTGATGCCAGTGCTGCACACAGATCTTCGTGCCTGGGCTAAAAAAAAAATTAAGCATGTTATGATTTTATGAGTGATATTGTAATGCCTCTTCATGCCAGTGATAAGTCTGGACACGATTTCGTTTTCCTCCAAACTTCCATCCTGTGAAATACCACGTGACATTACAAATACAATCAGGTGATGTAGTTAATTTCAAAGACAAATCGCAATAACGATTATAATAATAATAATAATGCGGTTTATGAATATCGCATACAAGCTAATGCCAGTTCATGCGACTTCACTCTATTAATACTCCAGCCGGCCTGATCACTCTAACACTTTCTCAACATCTTAGAGAGAATACAGTGACGCTGTATTTATAGGTGGTGATCACTAGTATTCTGACTATCTTCCTCTGTATATAGCCAGTGTCCACTTTACAGACGGGTGAACTAAGGAACTAATGCTTTCCCAAGGCACTTACAACACGACCATGCATGGTCGGGAATCGAACTTATGGCCTTCAGATCTTAAGTCCAACGCCGAAACTATTCCGCTATGCTGCACTAGCAAAGAAAGTATTCATGTACTGCTGTTCGTCTCAAATGAAGACTGCAAAAAAAGTGAGTCAGGAGGCATCTTGTTTTCCCATAAGGCACTGGGAATTATGGTAAAGGATGGGCCACCTTCCTCTTCAAGTAGTTTGTATCGCTTTATCATGAACTACTCTGAATATATAGTTAGAGATGTAACAGGCCTGTAGTTTGTGAGATATATTCATCCACACAATGATTACTTTAATGATCTTGAGTCGCCATAGACATTTAAATAATCTCTAACAGAGTTTGTTTCTAAGAATAGAAACGAGCGGCCATCGAAGATTCTTAGCTGAGTTAGGGGTGACACGAGTACGAGAAGTCTATATTTAGTAACAACAGACGGGAAATGACGTTGCGTTGAATTTTGGAACATCTGATGGGTTGTTCTTTTCTTCTTATAAATATTATATTGAAGGGTCGATTAAATGGGCGCATAGTATCCCTCTTCGTCTTAAGACAATTCACCACTCTCCCCTTGGTGAGTATAGTGCACTAGTGTGGTGCGCACTGCCCTTTTCCAATTCGATACATTTAACATGCAAAACTGCGCACCAGAGTGCTGAACAGTGCATTTTTATTTTTAATGGGAATGGTAATATTGTTGAAACGTTATCTCAAAGAACATTCGTTTCTTCACAACCAGATTTCACACATGTATCAAAGACACATCAAGGCACTACTTACAGAGGGGTTTTTAATATTTGTTTCTCAAGAAAAAATTAGGTGGAACTAAGGGAAAAGGCTGTCTCTCAAAGTAACGGAATGAGAATGAACCTCACAAAAAAATATAAAATACTTCAGTAAGTACGTGCATTACTGTGTCTCAGATACATGTGTGAAATCTGATGGCCAAGCGGCAGCTGCAGTTTGAGATATAATTTTCCTAAGATCACTACCCACAACTTAGAAAAGTGCACTGTTCAACATTTTGGTGCGCAATTTTGCATGTAACATAACTGAATTGGTAAAGGGCAGTGCGCACCACAGTAACGCACTATACTCTACAAGGGTAGAGCAGTGGATCACCTTAATATTTTTGGACTATCAAAGAATCTTCGGATCTCGAGCCCAACACAGGTCGTTGTGCACTTAATGATGAGGTGCTCTTCATCCTGGAAGCTGGGGTTTTCAGCTGAAAGATGGTTGGCTCCACTAAGGGTTGCCCGATCTTGTTCTCATCCAGGCCATCCCTGCTGACTCGTCTCAGTATGTCGTGGTGGCTGCTCTCCGCTGTCAACACTTTGATTTTATAGGAGCTGTCCGGGCACAAAAAGTTGCAGAGTAGACAGCACTGACCCCACATGACCCTCCTGAGTTCTGGGTTGAGCACGGAGATGATGTAGAAGCCGAAGACGCTTTTGATGTGGATGAAGTTCAGGATGGTGGAATTCCTCGCCGTGGCCTCGTAGACGATGATGCAGATGCTGAAGATGATCAGATCCATGAAGACGAGGAACATGAGAGACTTAGTGTAGAAGGTCTGCATCTGAAACAATATCAACAACAACAACAACAACGTCAGTGATGGTGATTTAAGTGGAAGGGGTTGGAAGAGGTGTTAAAACTCAAGGGGTGAAATTTGATTCAAGCTCACGTCAACCATACTTTGCTTTTTTTTTTCGGGATTGAACATGCTATCAAACACGTCCCATAAAATGTTAGCACTCTGCTGCCGCCATCTTGAATTCTAAATATGTAGTCAAAAAAGTGAAAGTCACTCTTAATTACTTAAACCAGGGACTGGATACTCGGCATCTGTGAAGATTTTGGCTAAGGGCAGATTTGCATGTTGAACGTTTTCAGAAATTCAATCTAAAATAAAAACAAAAGAAGGTGAGGGGGTGATCAAAACCGATTCTGTTATGTAAACTGGGAGAAGGAATAGATTTTAAATCTTAATCGGAAAAACATGCATCTTTCAGTATCTTTCAAACCTGTGCTTTTTGCTACCACCAACCTTTGCAAAATTTGTAAGAAATCTGTGGAATGTAGTTTGAAATGCAGTGTTCCTAAGATCACCGCACACAAAAGGGGAAAAAATGCACTGTTTAGTATTTTGGTATGTACTGTTTAGTATTTTGGTATGCACTGTTTAGTATTTTGGTAGGCACCTTATTATTATTTTGGTATGCACTGTTTAGTAATATGGTATGCACTGTTTAGTACTGTATTATGGTATGCACTGTTTAGTATTTTGGTATGCACTGTTTAGTATTTTGGTATGCACAGCTTAGTATTTTGATATGCATCGTCTATTATTTTGGCATGCACTGTTTAGTATTATGGTATGCACTGTTTAGTATTATGGTATGCACTGTTTAGTATTTTGGTGTGCATTGTTTAGTATTATTGTGTGCACTGTTTAGTATTATGGTATGCACTGTTTAGTATTTTGGTATGCACTGTTTAGTATTATCGTATGCACTGTTTAGTATTTTGGTATGCCCTGTTTAGTATTTTGGTTCGCAATTTTGCACACAATAACTATTATGATCATACTAACTTAGACATGGGCCATTCGCATGTGTGTTTGGGAAGGCTCGCAAGATATCAGCGATCATGTTAGTGAGTCAATGAGAGGGTTACTAAACGAGTTTTTGACCAAAAGAAAGAGAGAAGAGAGAGAAAGAGAGAGAGAATAAGAGAGAGAGAGAGAGAAAGAGAGAGAGAAAAAGAGAGAGAAAAAGAGAGAGAGAATAGGAGAGAGAGAGTAAGAGAGAGAGAATAAGAGAGAGAGAAGAGAGAAAGAGAGAGAGAAAAAGAGAAAGAGAGAGAGAATAAGAGAAAGAGAGAGAGAGAGAGAGAGAGAGAGAGAGAGAAAGAGAGAGAGAGAGAGAGAGCGTGTCCATGTAAACAAATTAAAGAGTGATGCATGCAGGTGATGCGAGGACACTGATCCTTGTTGCCCCCTCTTTCCCAAGCATGATAGTCAGGGCCCTGAGAGCTACCCTTCATAACCTCCTGCCTCTTTCTGCTTGCGTGCGTGCGTGCGTGCGTGCGTACGTGCGTGCGTGCGTGCGTGCCTGTCTATCTGTCTGTCTGTCTGTCTGTCTGTCTGTCTGTCTGTCTCGATGTCTGTTTTACCAAAACAGGTTTCCCAAACTCTCCATTCTCTGCTGGTATCCCCATCAACTTCGCACAGAAAATGCGAAGCAGATACTGATAAATGGTCAGCTGGCGAGGCCCCTCAGATTCGAGGTCCGAGACCGTTGTTGCCGGGCTCGAAATGTATTTATTAAAGTGCACAGCGCTAGGTCTGCGACCGGCCTCGTTCTTTATGTCTCCCATGAAAGATTCCTTCTGGGGCGGGTCCACACGGGATGATTGGGTGCGAGTAAGGACTCGCCAGCCCATGGTATCTGAAAGCATGAAACAACGAAAACGACTGGGAATTTCCGCAGATGCGAGAAGGCCTACGTGGTGCGACCCAAAAGTCTCCGGACTTCGCCTGTAAACACTCGTGGATTTGTTTTACGTTCCTGTTCCGTTGTCACCTTTTGAAGTATTCAAACTGGGAGTCAGCACAGTAATCCCGGCGCGGTTGCCATGTTTAGAAGCAAAGCTGGAAATTCTACATTTGTCAGCTTGCCAAGCATATCTGCGATTCAGCCTATATTTAATCTCCAAGAAACTGCCCACAGGTTAGATGATCAATGCTGACTTTCACTTTCACCGTGGGGTTCTGGGGCGATTACGCAAAGTTGTAAAATGAAGCGACCGGCAAAGGCGTAAAGCAACTGACTGTTGTACTATGACAACGCACCAGCGCACTCTGACCTCTGAATTCAGCGGAATTGGATCTTGAACAACAAGGTCGTATTGGACGAACTTTGCCCGTGTGATCTCTTCCACTTCCCAAAAATGATAATTCAAATGAAGGGATGGAGATCTGGCATTACATAAGAGATGTATAGGCAGAATTAGCAGGTGATGCTAAACGGGCTGGCACATAAAAACTTCGTTTGGCGCTTTTAGGTTTTTGATGGCATTGAAATCAATATGCTCACTCCAGATGGGCTACTTTGAAGGTGATAGAGGTATCTAATACCAAGAGTAAGTCGAGGTTTTTTAAAGCATAGTCCATGTACTTCTGGGTCGCACCACGAGCAAGCTTTGTCACTTCTGGGAGCTTGAGCATCATTCACGTAATACACTGACATAGAAGTGGAGGAATGGCAGATGGAAAGACCCAAACCTGAGAAAATGATGGAGATTTGGTTTAATTGTAATTGTAAATTTTGTTCCTTGAGATTTTTAGAAATCATGTTCAGTATGGCCGGACACCTGGGCATCCTGTTTACATATAAGAATTTACTTGCTTTCTTTGTTTAATTGGCTTTTCTGTCCTAAAAGATTTTTCAGTAACTTTTTTTTTTTCTTGGACAACCTGACCTGAAATTTGGCATTGGTGTTTTTTATTATAAAGTCTGAAAATGATGAGGTGAGTTTTTTATATTTCTGATAGTTTTGATTTTAATCAACTTTCACCATCGAGATGTTCAAAATTTCGGTTTACTGTACGAAAGTAATACTTTAAATATGCCAATAAAGCATCAAAATTTCATCATAACATATAATATTGTGGGATGATTTTATATGTATGCCAAATTTGAGCTCAATATGAAGATAAATATGTGAATCATTAAAGGTTGAAAGCTATGTAAACAAAACCAATGTGGTCGCCCACAACATAGCACATGGCATTTTTACAGTGTTTGACGGTATATTTGGACGTAGTGTTTAGTCCAGAATATTTCTGCAAAGTATCATTGAATATCGTCTGCAGGTTGCAACTTTAGCTGTCACTGCAGCTTCTCCCTAAAACAAATGTAACAGTGTTCGGGCGTCAATCCACTGGATGCACCAAAGGTGAGACTCGGCAACATTTGGCGAAGGCAGACATAATTATCATTGTATGGCGTCACAGTTGCGGCATGATATGATGGACCCAGCGGATTCCGCTTCGTCCGATTGGTAACAACACAAGATGGGATATAAGGATGTCCCGGCCAAGTGACGTGCCATGCCGTGCCCTGACCTGCCATGCCATGCCATGCCATGCCATGCCATGCCATGCCATGCCATGCCATGCCATACCATGCCAATTGCCATGCCATGCCATGCCATGCCACGCCATGCCATGCCATGCCATGCCATGCCATGCCATGCCATGCCATGCCATGCCATGCCGTGCCGTGACGTGACGTGCCGGGCCGTATCTTGTGCGGCTCCAGTGGTTTGATTACTCTGATACCTGAAAATTGGTTCGTCATGGCTGTCAGGTCATGGTCTGACCTATCCTTGTCCGCCCAGGCGACCTTCTTGTGCAATGACGGTTTACTTCCCATGACGTCCCTTCTTATTTCCACTTGCGAAAATCTTCGGCAGGTTTCGGAGATTCGTTTGCCAGTTTCGGCCAGCCCCTCGTCAGATAGTCCTCGGCCACTTTTGGCTTGTCCCACTGGCTTCTCCTCCAGCGACAATGACGTGGCACTTCCGGCCTCTCTCGAGACCAAGTGCACTCCCCGCAACTTGTGGCCATCTTCGCTGAGCTTGGCTGTGTAGATACTGACCCTTTCCTTGATCAACGGGTCCTTCGCCTCGATCACGTGAATGAACATAGAGTCGCGACCCAAATATGGCCGGGCGTCCAAGTACCTGAGAATCTTCAAGATGAAGAGCAGCAGATGCAAGAGGTACATCAACGCATTCGTGATAAAGTACAAGATCTGTATGGTTTCGATATGGTGATAGTACTTGTATTTGGGGTTGAAATTGAATGACAGGTGACAGCTGAAGAGGACGGTCTCCTCCAAGAATGAATCGCTTTCGTTGTTGTGATCAGTTGCCAGTGAGGACTCAGGATCATTCATAAGGGTCTGTCGAGGGAGAAAAAAAAATATATTATCTTTTTTTTTTTCTAAGCTAGTAAGTTCCCCCATTTCTTGAATGGGACCATGGTGACTAAATTGCCAGACAAAATTCATGCAAATAAAATTGAATTCTTAATCTCTAATCGAAGAATGGTAGGACATTCCCGTTCCAAAAGTTTAACCACATTCAAGCTGAAAAATGTTGATTTCTTTTTGTCTTGCATCTTTCCCATAAGCTCTGGTGAGCGCCGTGCTGGACGCAGTTCAGCGGCATTCAGCAGCCGCACCATAGGGAGAAATCATTTCAAATTAGTGTCGTCTTCCTTGAATTTATTCTTTGAAGTTTTGTTGCTTTCTGTGATTTTTTTTTTACTTCTAAAGTGTGGTCTAGTCGCTCGCCCAACACCCCTAAGGCACAACTACAGATAACAACACGTCTTTTGTGAACTGTTTACTGTATTAAACGGCTCCTTCGCGCCTTTCTCGATGTCACAAATTTGAGCGTATCTATATTAAGAAAACGCTTCAGCCAAATTAGTGTCACAGATTTCTTGAGAACTACGTTTGAACGCTGTTGAGTTGTGCCTTGCACCGCGCGCACCGGAACTTATGGGGCAAAGTGCGAGACCAAAATATTGAACATTGTTTGCTTGAATGTGGTTGAACTTTTGGAACGGAGAAGTCGCAGCACTCTTCAATTACAGTTTAGAATTAAAGTTTGATCGCATGAATTTTTATCCGGAAATTTTAGTCACCACAGTCCCGTTCAAGAAATGGGTAACTTACTCGTAGAAAAACGAAACAACGAGTATAAACCATACGTTAACACAGCATAACTAATGTCGACGATTTTCAGTGGTTTCGCCATGTAGGTTATGCTTTGTTTTGCATCTTGGCATCCGTGGCCGAGACACACCCTGGGCACAAGTTTGGAGCAGATAATTACGTATGGTTGACATTTTTTTAATGTTCTATTTTATTTCCTTTTATCTTGTCTTACACGATGTCTTTCCCGTGTTGCCTCTCCACTATATGATCAAGGGACAACATTGCTGATTTTTTTGTGTGTGTGTGTGTGTGTGTGTGTGTGTGTGTGAATGTGTGTGTGTGTGTGTGTGTGTGTGTGTGTGTGTGTGTGTGTGTGTGTGTGTGTGCAATACTGAGGTAATAAAAATGTGCTTTACATGGTTGCGGAGTTGTCAGTAGTCAGATCATCATTGAGATGACGGCCATATTGGAGGCCCACACACACACACACATTTTTATAAATTCTATTACGCAATACACAAATGTCCTAGACCTAGTTCCAGTCAGTTAGATCATCAAAATATCTCTCTCAACTCCTCGGAGAACATACAGTGCTGTTGCCATTATCATAAAACGATTGCTGGAATTCTGATGATATTATCTGTCTCTGCCTATAGTCAGGTACCCATTTTGTTGACGAATAGGTTGCTGAATAAAATAATGGAACAAAAATTGTTTCAAGCATACTTAGGCATACATAATCACAATGACACTGGTAGGAATCAAACCATTGCCAGTTCAGTCCAGTGCCGAAATCACTCGGTCATGCTACTCCATAATCTTTCTAATACGCTATTGCTAACAACCACCACAGCCATCTCGATTTCCAACGACAACAACAACAACAACCACATCCGTAACAACAACAACAACAACAACAACAACAACAACAACAACAACAGCAGCAGCAGCAGCAGCAGCAATAACAACAATAATAACAACAACAACAACGACGTCCGCAGCTGACAAGCAAAGCTCAGTAAAAGTGTTACTAGTAGCAATGACCTCCAACAGATTTCTTACCCCGTAAATACAAAGGTAGTTGAACATATCGCTGGATGATGGTATATTAATTTTATCTATTTATAATTTGTTTATCAAGATACTTTCTCCAAAATTGTAAGATTCACACAATTAATTCTTCTGCACAATAATTGGACAAAGGTCTACCAATCTGAGCAAAGAAGAAAAAAAAGCAAAACCACCACCGACACACCACCAAAAACCACCACCACTTTCACCATCACCATCACCATCACCATCATCACCACCACCACTAACAAGAAGAAGAAGAAGAAGAAGAAGAAGGAGAAGAAGAAGAAGAAGAACAACAAAAACAACAACAGCAACAATAACAGTCTCGTCGTAATCATTGGCCACAGTAGTAGTAGTACCTGTACTGGTGAAGTGCTGTTCTTAATGATGAGGTTGTTTTTAAAGACCTCTCCAGCCTCGAAGATGAACACGACGGGAATGGAATGGATCAGTGCAACAACCAGGATGATTCGGGTGCTTTTCGCAATGAACACTTCAGCCTCATTGTAGCTGTGACCAACAAAAAAAAAACAACTGGTAGATCTATGTCCTTTTCTGTCTGGATTTAACTACTTGGACACATGGTAAGGCCTCGCGCAGCTCTCGTGAACCAACCTGAGCTGCACAACTACGACTAAAGTACGAGGTCCGGACAGACAAACATGAGACTGAACCTGCAACTGGCGCATACCTTTGCGGATAGTGATTTCTTTTTATTTTTTTTTCCACAGTCTTCCCCTCCAACATCTATGCACGTTTTCAGCTTCTTATAATTTTTCCGGACTGAAAATGCTTAGTCCAACGAAACACTGTGACTCTAGAGGCCAGAGAGAATAAGGAACTGTCTCGTAAAGTTTCACTCTGAGTGGTAGACTTTTCAAGTTCTACACAAACCTTCACGAATGAACGAGTATCACGAGAACTAAGGTCTACTTTTGGTGGCATCGCATTTTAGCAGTATCCTGTAGATGTGTATTTCATATACAGATTGAGGAGTGACCGCTCGAGCAAGGCTGTTAATAATTTGCAGATAACGAAAGAGAATGTTGAAATTTGATAAACACAACTTCCGTTCAAAAAATGTGCGTTCAGTATGTGCTCAGTGATGCCAATCTCATGTTTGTCTGTCACTGCCTCGAAATTGCTTAGTGACGTCACGTATCTATAGGTTTAATAGTAAAGTGGCGAGGCTCCCTATCGCTACTGCTCCACTGGTGTAGGTCGTAGAGAAACCAGATTTTCAGGACGAGTTTACAAAAGTTCTTAAATATGGTTTAGTCACGTAAAATCGGCAAATCGCCAGCTTTTTTTTTTTCTTCCAGATTTAATAATTTCGGGATGAAATAATTCCAATGACCCACCGCAGTCTAAATTTTTCATGGCGTCTGGGACGTTTGTCTGTGATATGCTTCGGTGCATTGATTTTCCCATCGCCTCTATAGCGTTATCAATCTCTCTCGCTCTGATATTCATGGGACTTATCTCGACCATTGTCAGAAGCCTGTGTCTTGTGATGTCACCTCTTTGCCATGTAGATTCCATTTGTAGAAATGGCACATGCCATCTTCATTAGTTGGCCAACACAGAGCGCAGGTATCCGTTTCAATCTTCTATTATGTGAAGTCAGTAATTAACTAGTTGGTCACTCAGGTTGGTACATGCACAGGATTCCTAATATATTCAGCCACACTGACACTGCAGTCAACAAACTCAACGACGAGATCCGCAACACCACATGGTCCATTCGCGAAGACATAAATGTTTCCCTGTCACAC
>JAWQUT010000207.1:1002083-1077083 GCA_033807755.1 Ellobium chinense
CCCCCCACCTCGCCAGACTTTCCACCTCCCACCCAAGAACCAAATGAAACAGACGTTCTTGAACATATTATCTTGCAGCCAGTTACAATAAGGCTTATCTCGCTAGTCCAAGTACTGGAGTATCAGGCTCTGATTATAGAAATCGAGAGTAGAATCATTTCTCAACTCAGCTATTGATTTCATGTGTGAATGTTTAGTAATCGTAGAAAATTACATTTTTGTGAATCAGATTTAGATTACTTTCATGGTGAAAAGATGTTCTTAATCACGGTTTTCTCCGAATTTGTCAGAACTGCGTGGATTAAGATTCTACAATTTCAAACGACTTTATCTTGGACAAGAATACCTGTAGAGCAAAATGTTATGTACATGCTACAGGTGCACCTTTTAGCTTGCATAGTATACCAATCAGTTGATGTAGTCAAAAAGCGACTAAGGCCTCATTTTAAGCAGTAGTCAAAATTAGTATCTTGTTTAATAGGTAGTAGCGCAGAAGTTGACTTACCGTCGACAGCATGGACCTTCTAAAATCAATCAAACTGTCGTGCAACAATTATGTCTCTTTTTCCTCTCGCCAATATCCCTGTCTCCCCCCTTTCTTCCCTTGGGGGCGGGGGGGNCTTGGGGGCTGGGGGGGAGGGGCGAAAGGGGGGTGAAGCCTTTAACTGCAGTGATTCAAGCCACACCACTGACGTCATCATCAGCAGCGCCAATACCGACAATGATAGCGACACCAACAGCACCAACCAATAGAGTGTTGCGTTTTGGCACAATGCACTGCACTGGATTCTTGTTGACACCGGAACTCCGGCAAATTGTGTAGGCATTACATCAGGATACTTCCGTCTAGAACTTTGCTTAGGATTTAAAGGCAGGGATAAGGACTGGCATATGGAAGAGAAGTCAAACCTGAAACTGCCTTTACACATTACCATTAAATAGGAATTATCTCATGTGTGTTCTCTCTCTTTTCCTATCCTACCTCTAACCTTGGACCAAGTTCTGAGCGGGAGTGTTCTATAATTCTGCACAAGAAGGAAGTCAGACAGTTAGATATACCTGGTGCCAGTGTCAGGCAATCTGAGTATTTATGTGAGCAGTCGGGAAGTGTGTACTATTAGGGTCACGGGTGAACAGTAGGCTCACACGAGGAATTTAAGGAACGATATTCAGGCAGCAGGAATTTAAGAATTAAATTGCTGTGAAGTTAACATCTCTGTGGTGTAGTGGTAGTAGTTTAGGATTTGCAAGCTGAGAGACCCTGGGTTCGATTCCCGGTAGAGGCATGAAATTTGCTAGTGTAGATTTTTCTCCGTCTTTCTTCTCAGAATTGATCTTTCATAGTGATTTGATAAAATCCCTGGCGATATACTCCCTAAGATAATATGTAAGGTCTGAAAAATTATTCAGACTGGGCTTACATTCCTCCCTCTTAATGATAATGAGCAGAGAATACTAAATGCTTTGCCTCCCGGTTACTTTTAGATTGATGCATGATTTAAGGGCAATTTCATGTGATCCTCTTAAGGGCCTTTGCTACTGATTGGAGGAGGGGTTGAATCCCTGAAATCAGGCCAGTTTCGCAAATAAGTCGAGGAGCTACACACCTCCCAGCTTATGCACGCTAATAGGTAGAAGGGATAGTGTTCGCGGAAAAGACATTGTGCATAAATGCAACCCCCCTATTGACGCTACGATACTAACACCACCAACATCCACAACGACAACGACAACGACAACGACAACGACAACGACAACAACGACAACGACGGCGATGGTGACACCAACTTACTTGATCCGACGGGCAAATTCCATGGAGTAGGTAGTCAGGCTCAGGTGTGAGCAATACAGAATCATATGCCGGATAAACTCAAGACCTCGACATGCATAATCGGACGTCACTATTCTGTTGTTGTTAAAACAAGGTGTAACAAGGTTTATTGAAAAAGGAAAACATAAAAACCCAGATCACAATGTTAATGTCAGTGAATTGGGAGGGTACGATCAGTGTCTGTGCACTTGAGCCTACGCTTTCGCTCCTCTTCGAGAGCCGGTATTTCGGAGATGAGTTTAAATTAAATGTTTTGACTGAAGATGAGGGTGTTTTGTTCTATTTTTTTTCCCAGATTAGCAAAACAATCTTCAAAATTTGGATATTAAATGGATTGTCAGGTGGGCAGACACCGATCGTGCAGACTGGACTACTAGCTGTATAGAAGGCTAGCACTGATAGAACCAATCCTGACTCTAGAGTTCAAACACTGTTTCTGTGCGCCATTTTTTTTTCGTAGGGAAAGAACAAAAGAGACGAACAGCTCTCAAAATAGGGAAAACTAATGATTCGGCAGCACCATCGACTATGTGAACCGACCCAAAAAAAAAAGTTTCCCCTCCCAAAATTCTCATGGCAACAGTGTTTCAGTTCTCTCTTTCTCCTAATCGTTCCTTCCCTTGCCTTATAAAACATGGCATTCTAGGGAGCACAGCTTGTGTTTTGAATGAATAGGGCATGGCATCGTAGCCACTGTTATTTACCTTCCTGGTTTTACCACAGAACCTATCCCATCAGCTACCATGAAAATGGCATCATCGACTGATGTTCGGTCTTATCTCAGTTGTGGGTGTTGCTTTTTGATCACTCTTCGCATAATGTCAACATCCACTAAATACCAGACACAGGCTCTGAGCATGAACTCTGTTAATTTGCGTAGTAGAGTTACAACGTCATCTCAAACGAAGCAATCGGGCATTCCAAAGATAAAATCCATCAAAGTGGTTTGTTGGGTTTTTTTTTTCAGTTCAGTCAGCTGATTTGTCTTTAGCAAGTTACTGTGCAAAGTGCAAGAGTGTGACATCTTGAGACCGACATTCTGAAGCCTTAAGTTCTATGTAGAATAACAGTAGAGACAAAAGAATTTGATATTTGAATTCAGCATCATCCACAAGTCTTCAAAGTAACATAGCAGTTTGGAAGATTTAGGAAAGGATGTAAGGAACTAAAGAAACAAGGCATGAAAGATTCCACCTGTAGATAGCTGTTCGCGAGAGAGTGTAAAAAAAAGTATCCATGGCATCAAAGGGACATTGATGAAAGTATGCATAAAGGAGTATTTAATATGTAATTGGAGTAATCAGTAATCACGCTTACTTTTTATCGATATATCGCCCAGCACTACCGAACTGAATTATTGCTATAGTATTATCGTCATGGAATGTAGTAGTCGTCTCGTTGTCGTCTCACCTCCAAGAAAACAAAACCTACCCGGCCTCGTAGCAAATGACATACGGAAGCACGAGCCCACACACGAGCAGGTCACAGGACGCCATCCACCGGAAGTACAGTGCATCACGTGACTCGAATACCTTTTCGGCTTTTCTTCCAAAGAGGTAAATGAAGAGCAAGTTCCCCTTGAGGCCAATCAAGATGCAGATGATGAAAACGGGGATAAGTATGTCCAGGCGTTTAGAGGTCATGTGATGCACATAGTCGTTAATGATCTTTGGAGAGACAAGAATACGAGCGATGATCGGAACTTCAAGATAGAACTTTTCTCAATTGCAGTCCGCCTAATCACAACTTCTCAACAATTTTGTTTAACACATTTAACACGTTTATTTATCTAAAATCCAGACCACAACAGTGGTAGGTGGGCGAACAACAGAGTATATAATTATACATTGGCAACGAGACAACACACGATACATATATCAATAAAGATCTACGTACCTAAGTCGCATACATAAAAACAATAAACGAATACAGGTTTAGCTGTTTTAGATCTGTGCATTGCATAACCAGGGTCACGTGCTTAGGATAATACATCACCATAACTAATGCACAGTTTTGCACTTTGGCTTGCAATCTTTCTTGCAAAATCCGATGAGAGCTGCAGTAGAGCTGCACACCAAGGAGTGTTCACTGAATACTGATTAAAAGAGACGGGATTTTAAACTACTTTTCCTTGAACATGCGTTGAGTGCAGCATCGTTGCAGCTCTCTTTAGATTTGACACGGAAGATTGCACATCAAAGTGCAAGTGATAGTGATGTAATTAGGCACGTGATCAAAACCCTTCACACCCAGCAAAACTGTGTAGACTTCATTCTCCTTTGAGTGTACTGCCACAAGCAAATACTAAAAGGGTCATTGAGAGAGTGTTTACATCAGCTGACCCCTGTGATTGGAATAAATTGCCAAGAAAATATTGGAAATGCCAACGATCTGGATAAATTCAAAAAGCCATATTTTGACCCTTTTAATTCTTTTCGATCTGCCCAATCTGTTTTTGAAATGTAGCTAGGTCTTAAAGGCAACACTGACTTAGCAGCACATTGCCCATTCTATGAACAGATCTGCAGTAATGTAGCAGCTAATTGCCCATTCTACGACTGCAGCTACAATGACTGAGCAGTAGCTAGCATCTTCATACCTCAAACTTCATTACCTACCTCAGAATGGCTACTTGGTATTTTGTAATGAATAGGCTCATCTCTGCTGATGGCTTCGGTAAAAGAGATCCCGCCAATCATCCTTAGAGACTAATGATTGTCTCGTTGAGTCGCTTGTCTTAAAGGAGCAAAGATCAAATATTATCATCGGTCTGTAGAGAGGATAAGATAAAGAAGTGAGGTTGGGAGAACTCCATTTTGTTGAAACCACAATGCCCTCCAAGTTTTATAGGATGTGGAACCAGATAAAACATAAAATCGCTGTGATTTCTCCCTACTACAATTCGTCGTTCTTTGACCTTTATATGTGAAAGCAGTCATGAGGCAAAAGAGAAAGGAGATGTTAATGGAAGGTATCTCCAATCGAAAATACATGAAGATCTATAATTGTAAATCGTATTCCCTGCTGCTAATTTCTTTTGGTATACTAATCATCTACCGTTCTGCTCTGACATACTACACTCCTCCAAAGTCAGCATCACTAAATTAATGACAACGATGACAACAACAACAACATCAACATCAGCAACGAAGAGAGCATGACTTTCCCCGTACTCTTCCCTTCCTGATGGCAAAATCAATTACAAATTCATCAGCAACAAGAACGGCATCAGTGATGACAGTGGCTATAAATCAAAACAACGACAGTGATCGCGGCTTGTTTCTGATTAACAGCAGTGCTGGAAGTTTTCGAAATTAGATCTACATCCCATGACTTTTGTGATGCGTTGTCTGCTACATCAAATTGCATTCCTGTTTGTACTGATTTGAGCCTAATGATCTACGACCGGGAAGGGGAAGGGGCTTAAAATACTGATGGGGGTGAAACATGCGGCACAGTGTTCTCATAAGTGGCCTCACACATTTCTTTTCTAATGTCACCATACCACATCCGGATTACGTCGATTAAAAAGATACCTTGAAGCGTCACAAATTACGCAACAAAATATGAGATAAAAATTCTGACCTCAAATTTCAGCTCCATAAATGCTCGTTCTTTGAGATACGTTAACAAACTATGTAATATTTATATAATTACATTATATTACATATTCTGCTGACTCGTCTAGTCAAGTTCTGCTTGATTGCATAGACATACATGAAACCTGACTGATTCTCTTGGCCTGTTCTATATTGCTTTTTGCTCAATATATCGTGTAATGAGGTCTATCAAACGGTCATGCCACAGAAAAGTGCACCACACTGGACTCAAAAGAAGCACTCTTTGCCCCTGTGGCATTGCAAACCAGACGCCTTAACACATCCTTCATGAATGCCCTAGCGTCATCATCGGTAGACCTAGTCCACAGATCTAACATGCTGAGAGAAAACTATGGGGGTTGAGTTGGAAGGGGAGTGAGTGACTTACCGAGGACAGCGCCCTTCACGGCATGGCATGGCCGAGAAACGAAGAAGAAGAAGAAGAAGAAGAAGAAGAAGAAGAAGAAGAAGAAGAAAATGAAGAAGAAGAAGAAGAAGAAGAAGAGGGGGAAGAAGCAGAGGAGGAGGAAGAAGAAGGGGTGTTATTTTCAGCATCATGTTGAAGGAGAGAACAAAAAGAGTCACATGGCATGATGGATATTATTATGTTTATTAGAGTGAGCAACATCGAATAGAGATTTTACATGCTGCATCTCTTAAAAAGGGTCTGACGAGGAACGCAGGGATGGGCAGGGGTGCTCCTCGTAATAACGAAGGAGGCGACAGAACTATAAGTACAATGGAATCTGAATAATTAGTATGTATCTCATTATTAAGTATCAGTTTTACACACTGTCAGGTGGACCTTGATAATAAGTACATCTTTCAGTGGACACGTTTTCCATGCACAGAAAGTAGATCTACTGTATATTAATTTATTATCGAGATTCCACTGAAGGCCTCTTTTCATGAGATGNCTTTATCCTGATTGTTGGCAAGAAGGAGTGTAATGACTGGGTTGCCTCCGCTCCGGAAGAGACTTTTTTTGTCATGCCGTTTTTCTTTAATGAGGGGAGGGAGGGTTGCCTTCAGAGTAAGAGGGAATGTGGAGGTGCCACAAGCCTTCGGTATTGTCTGGAGAGAGTACCGCGGATAATATTTTTTTATATTTCTAAATTGCTCTTGGATGACATAGAGCTTCTGCTGGCTATTTGCTTTGTGTCATCATGTTGATCGCTTTATTGTAGGTATACTTTTTCGGTAGGCCTACTTACGCTGATTAGTAATTAATTTGTTGTTGTCCGAATTTCTTTCACTGGCATGAAATAATGTTATGACAAGGAATAAATGAAGCCAACTATGCCAACTGGTAAATTATTATGAAACAAATTTGCTTGACAAACTGGTTGCCTATGTCTAATTAAAGAGCTACCAGCAACGCACTATGAAAACTTCCAGCATGCAAAACAGTGAAGATGTCGTTCAACGTTTCCGACGAACCAACGTAAAGAGAGTAGCTTGCTCTTGGTAACACAAAAAAATGGCGGACCACAAACAAAACACGTCGTCTGCAATGAATGACTTCGATAGCACCACATCACTTATCCTGCAGTCAATAAGACATGAATGGCAAAATGTAATTTGCGACATTGTGTAGGAATAGTCTAGACTAGTAGATCTTCATGCTTTTGTACTCGAGACTTGATTAATCATCCTTGAACATTCACATTCTTCAGTCTTAGTCTTACTCTTATGTGAGATCAGAGCAAATCTGAGACAGACTGAATTCTGAGACGTCTTTCTTTATCTTAGAAACTAGACGCCTAGTATCGTCTCTTGTATTCGAATGATTGCTATCGGACTCAGAGGAACTGACAAGAATCAAAAGTCTAGATAAGCATCCCCTGTCTCTCACTCTACATGTGCATGTGGACTGTCTGTCATAACTGCCCACATGCAAATAAATATTAAATATAGACCATTGCCTGTTCACAGTTAGACCATTCTAGATCAGAACTTTGGAGGGATCACAAGGAAGGATGATTTTCTTACATTTGACCAAAACTTACTCAGACTAGTCCATTTCCAGTCAAGGCATTCCTTCATGACAGCACTATTGTGGTCTTAACTTTAAATGAACTTACATATTAATACAAGAGTGGGTACTATCCCAAGATAAAGAGATCAGTGTCAGTCACTTCATCATATGATACAGTTTGTGATGATCTTGTTCAAATATCATCTAGGGTCAAGATCTAGTCTAGATGTCTTGGGTCACCGGTACCACTCATTTGTGTTGACTTAGTTCACTCAGTCTAAGAAGATTAATCAACATAATCCTGGTACTCTTCCAAAGAGTGCTTAGGTCACCTATAAAGGAGGGTCGTTGAAGAGTCACTGGATACTGTGAGCTATTATAAAAGATGTTGGTCCATTTTCTCTAAGTTTTAGTACTAGTCTGGCATGATGTCAAGAGAATCCATCACCTTGTAAGCCTTGTTGGTGAAATCTCCATTTCAGATTTTGAAATTTCAACTTAATCAGGTCATTGGAATTTGCAGATAGCAAAAACAAATATGTGAGGGGAATGTTGCAAGCTTAATACTAATAGGCTTGCCAGATGGTGCAGAGTTCACTTTCATATAACGATTGACACAAGTTTTTAGACTTTGAGAAGTATCTTAAACTTAAACACATGATTGATCAGTATGAATTGTCATGGTATTAATCTCTCTGAACTGTTTATTCATCTTCATTATTGTTTCATTCAGCATTAACTTTTTTGAGATTTCTTCTCAGAATGCCAGTGCATATGAGAGTCCTGGCCATTTGATGAGAGAATGTCTCACAAAAGCTGGTCTCATGTTCCAGGGACTGGAAGCAATGAGAATTCATGCAGCAATATTTACAGAGGTTTTTATAGGGTAAGACAAACTATTCTCTATTGGTCATGCAAAATTCACATCTCTTGGGCTAAAATATAATAGACTATTTTTTTTAATCTCAAGGGATGGCTATGGTGGTGGATAAAAGTTTAGAGAAGGCAGGTTTGCAAGATGGCATATAAATTCTATTCAGATCCAAACAAGCAAGCACACCATTTAAAGAATGGTTTATATATGACATGTACAACTTCGACTGCAAATCTCTCATTTAAAGAGTAATCGTGATTAATATTTGTATAATTTACTCTTAGACAACTCGAATTGATTTTCTTGCAAAACAGATTTCAATGAAATTTATATCTATTTACAAGTGTATCTGATTTTCTTCCTGTAGAATTTTTGGTAATACAGAATTCATTTGCAGATTGCCTTTTAAGAAGCAGTTTCAAAAATTCATTCTGTTATGGCTTCAGCTGATTTCTTTACAGTTTTTTTTTTTTTTAGCAATAATGTAAGCTCAGTTCCTGTTGACAGCACATCCCTTGCAAGATTCAGTGCCAAGGATTACTTTGAATTGATGCAAGATGAGAAATTGGGCTGGTTGTCATTTCTTAATATGGTAAGTTGAGTTGCAGATATTAACATCTAGTTAAGAATATTTTGAGATTGCTTTGTAAATTCTGATAATCAAGAATAACTTGAATCCAACCGGACTGAATAGGCTAACTGACAGGAACAGTTACCTGCATTGTCTGAATGAGAAGAGTTGCATGCTTTCTGTGTAAATCCCTAAGTGGAGTGGACTTCCTTATTTGAAAGTAGACTGAAAATTAGTAAACTTGAATTTGATGTACTGTTACAAATGAAAGATGTATATATTCATGTTTGCTTATAGAAGCTGCATAACTGTTTGACTGTATCATCATGAATTAAACATTTACATGTTTGTAATCTTACAGCACTTCCAATTTCTCTGTGTTTTTTAATTTTCCTTTACTATTTTTATGGCAGCAGCACTTCAGCATTTTTAGTTTTATTGTTAGCAGTAGTGTAGTCGTAAGAGTATTAAAAGTGACATAGCTACAGCCCAGTCATAGTAATTTTCTGTTGTTTTAACAGACCACGACTCTGTTTAAAAATATTCATGAATTGTTGTAGTTACTTGTTTTCATTGATTTCACTCTCTAGCCAGACATACTGATGACATTATTCCTTTTATTTAAATCACAGATGCTACCCTACCTGAAGCTGTCCAAAGCTAATGATGTTTTGGAGAAGTTGACAGAGTTCATCTCTAATAAAGGAATAGACAAAGTACCAAAGCTTACGGACTTCAGGCTTATACTGTGCAGCATGACTGTCTCTCTCAGTATCATCTTAGACAGCCTACCCTCCAGCCGTGAGTAATCAAGAGGATGAGCTTAGAATTTGCAATGATAAGAAGGCACAGGCATCATTATTTTTACAGAGATAAGAGCAATGCCCTCTTTATAAAGCTAAGTTACTCTTTAAAAAATTTGATATTTTATATATATCAGTTTCAGTTCCCTGCATGCGATTTAGCATTGTCTTTCTTACCCTATTTGCCACAGTGCAGTCTGTCAGGCTCTAACCACATCGCATGCATGAACAGAAGTACTGCTATGTTAGTATAGAGGGTAAAACTTTACCTTGCTCGAAGGTTGCTGGCGCAAAGACTGTATCGTTATATGAATTATATAAGAGAGATAAGGCTTTTGCACAGGCACCCCTCTGTTTCCTCTTAGACTTAGTGAGTATCTTTCATTTTCTTGCCAGGTAGGCCCAAAGTAGATAAAAATGTTAAAACTGTATAATAACTGTACTTATGCAATCTAGGAGGTGTAGGAAATTTTCCTTAGGTTTTCCTACACCTGCTGAGACCCACAAAAATGGTGAAACTAATGTGCAACAAAATCATCAGAAATATACTGCTAAAATGTATTTTTCGTAAAACCTTAGCGTTGTCAATGTGCTATGAAAATGGTGTAAATCAATCTTCACATTTCTGAGAGAATGTGTAGGCTATATACAGTAGAACCCGCTTAAGCGGGACACACATAAGCAGGAGGCCCGCTTAAGGGAGACGAATGCCTAGGGAACGGAATTTTTGCTATTTAAATGTATACATGTGAGCGGGACGGCAATCCGCTCAAGCGAGATGACTTGGAGCCAGATCTCCGTAATATACATGCTGTTTTTGACAGAAATGCTGCAAATTGTCACTATTGTGCTGTGGCGCAGTGCTTGTTTACCTTTGCCCATCATCTGAAAACATGAGCGCTACAAAAAAGCTAGTACCAACAGTCCTGAGCGAGACGTGTGACACTTATCTTTGCCGATGTTTACGATTATGTACATTCGATCCCACAGCAGCTTTGATCACTTGAATGGGGTTTCATATGAACACCTCACTAGCAACAAGTAATGAGTATCCCTTAACTTGAACGAAATGCACAAACTAAGAAATCATTTTATAATGGATAGCCCACCTAAGCAGGACGCCCGCTTAAAGGGGACGATTCGTCGGGACCAGAGCCGTCCCGCTTAAGCGGGTTCCACTGTATTTATGAGTAAGGCATGAGTAAGAAAGAGTTGATGGATATATTTGCAACTGCAGTTTTAGTCGGAAAATATTGGCACATTGTACTTTTATTAACATATTGCAGTGGTCCTAGATCTCATATACAGCATGATGCCTTATTTGAAAATGTCCTGCTTGAGCCATTTTCATCGCGGAGTGACGATGTTAAAACCTTTGGAGTTGGTTCATTTGGCTTAATCATCAAGCACTAAACATCACTCCATCCCCTTCCTTCTAAGTTAGGCAGGAAAAGGAATGTTCTAATAGGTTGTTGGGAAAGACTTAGAAGATTAATATTTACAATGGTCAAATAGAAGAAGAAATATCAAGATTATTCAATACATTGTTTTCAAAATTAAAAAAAAATATTTGAAATATTGCACCTTCAGTCAGTGTCATATTGTTTTTGCCATTTTACAGGTGATGACAAACCCAAAGGTTCAACATCTCAGTTGTCTGTAGAGCGACTTGAAACTTTCAGAAGGGACTCTAATGTGCTTTTTCATCATGTGAAGACATGTTTAGAAATGCTGTTACAGCTGTGCAGTTCTAGTCAGCTCTTCACCTCCGTCCTTCATGACATAGAACTGTTCCGACATCTTGTCACATGTCTTGCAGTAGTTGTTGTAATTTCAAATCCATACTTCAAAACTGCCGACCTGACAGAATTCTTACAAGAGTGGTATTTAGGCAGAGTACAAGTTCAAGAGGTTACTGAGAGAGGAAATCCAGAAAAGAAGTTGAAGAGGAATGAGAAATGGATGGAGAGATGTCAGCTTGATGAGAAATTTATCATGACTGAAGTTGTCATTAAGAAAGAAGCACAAAAGACAGTTGCCTCAGATCCTTCAGAAATAGTAGATTCGTTAGACAATAAATTGGAAAAGGATAATTCAGAGATGAAGTTTCATTATGTGTATATATTAATTGACAGTCTAAAATCTGCGCTACCTATCAGCTTGTATGTGGACATCCTACAGTTCTTCTGCCGTGGAGATTTCAAGAGCAATGAAAATTTTTATCAGCCATTGGTTGACATTTTGCTTCAGGCAAAACCTTTTAAGATAGGGTTACACTTGGTGTCTGGTAAATTGGTGTATCTCAAGTGTATACAGATTTTGAAAGATATTGTCAGTGCATCAGTAAACTGTCCTGTGGACACTGAGAACATTGAAGACTGTAAAGAGTTCTTCAGGTTGGTTAAAGAGCAAGAGCTATTTTTGCCGCATGAATTTTCTGACCTTCCACGGCTCAGAATGACAGGAACTGACCTCATTGTAGAATCTGGAAGGAAGCTGTCTGGGAAGGATGACCTGGATTTGTTGAAAAGGGCTGTGGAAAACCAGGAGAAGGGATGGCAAGGTTTGTTAGCAATTCTGTATTTCTTGCTTTTATACTGATGCTCAGTCAAGAGTCTAAGACTTCTAAATGAGAAAATATGCAGCACTAGTTTAGCTCTAAGCAAATCTAGGTAATGAGAGATAGTCATAATTTTGTATAAACATCAGTTCTTTATCTTTAGTTGTTTGGCTGAAGCCTTCTTCAATTAAAGCTTTAATTAATAGTGACAGGTTGATAGCTAATTATGCAAAGGTACAGTACTTGAAATCTAAAGCTTAAGATATTCTCATCACAGAGAATTCTTTTGAAGAAATGCAGTTTTGTTTTACCAATGAACACTTACATCCCTGTTAATTTACAGCAACTTTCCTGTTGGAAGATGAAGGGGGGTGAATCATGGGTACACTGGCTGCCGCCTTGCAGGATTTGGTTTAACACTGCTTCCTTCCCTTGTTAGTTGGCACTGAATATTAAGATTTCAGTTGATGGTTATGAAGATATTATTTAATGTTTGGGTTGATTTTTTTTTTGATGTTTCTGTTCATCAGAGTTGCTGACTATGGGGCTGAAGAATACAGAAATTGATGACTGGTGGAATGCAGGGTAAGGCACTGTAATTGAGACGGTAGCATTAGAATAGGAAAAGCACAGAGATCAAATATGAACAGGAAAGAGAATGAAAAGTCACAGAAATGGCAAAGTGTGTGGACAGATTTATTTCAAACACAAAACACCAGCTTCTCATTTGAGTAAGGAGGTATATGGCCATAATACCAAAAGGCTAGGATAACCAGCCCAAAAGATGGCCTGTTCTAAATTAGATAATGATGAAAAGTGACACGAGTAGGGGCAACTCCAGCCTTCAACTGGTACCATTGAGTTAATTAAGAATTATCGTAATATGTCTTGCAGCTAGTCAGAATGATGCTTAAGTCACTTTATGGCTAAATCAAGTCTTTGCCATGCTGCCATAAAAGCTTAATGTGTGTACTTTGATAATGTGAACAAAATTTTTGGCCTTGCATTATACTTACTCAAGACATAGTTATTTCAGTTATTTAACTTGGCAAGTGGTCATTCCATGCAGAGGATAAAACTTGCAGTTGTAGAACATGTTTATGCTACAGTGGACCCTTTGAGATAAGACCTTTGTAAATGTTCATGAATTAGGTCTTAACTGTGAGGGAGTCGTAACTGAGAGGTTCAGGCTAATACTAGTTGACACAAGTTTTGCTCTCTGCAATATGCTCTGCAGTCTCTCCAGCCCGGTTCCTCTTTACAGCATTGACCCGCTCCTCAAATGTGAGTGCCTTTCACTTGCTTATAGTTGCAGTTCTGAATTAATGTGTGTAGCCAAGGTCAAGATAAAAATTATGACCTGTTGTGCCCTCATTGGCGAAAGATAATGTGAGGAAAAAAGTGCAGATGCCATACAGTAGGAGTGGGCACGACTCTTGACATCAGTGTCGACACTAACAATACCGACTTTTGAGTCAACTCTCTGATACCACGGTTGGACATGACACGTTTTGTGACACTGCCTCGCTGGCACTCACTGCAATAATTCACATAAAATCATTTCCCAAGTAATGTCCCCTTATGCAAATAGCGACTCAGATATGTGCCCTGGCAGTGTCGGTTGGGAGTCCCTGAACAGCAAATTGCGTCATGCTATGGGCTGGCTCTGACACCTGAAATCGCATAATATCATGACGTCATGACGCGGTGTCCAATCGGTGTCGACACCTGTTCAGCTACACTACACTGGTGTCGACTTGAGGAATGTGATACCGAAAAGCTGCTGGTGTTGCCCAGCCCTACATAGTATTTCATTGGCTTTCTTTAGTTGACGTCATTTCCTGGATTCAATCATATTGGACTAGCACAAGTAATGTTACTGCCAGCGTATTCATATACAGGATGGACAGAGTAGCCTAGGCCCACCTTGCCTAGCCTATCCTATCAATCATACACTGAATCAGCAAGGCTCGAGCGGCTCACGCTGGTGTTATGTCATGAGGCAGACTGACTGGCGTCAAGCTACACGACTACACGTGTTGGAACCATGTGGTCGGGTCACAATTCAGAGGGGCAGGAAGATTGAACAAAGGTTCAGGGTGGGTCGCATATCAGTTTTCGGAGGGAGTCACTAATCGGAGGTCGTTCATATAGAAAAACCGATCTGTCACGAGATATAGGTCGTAATCAAGAGGAAGTCATAATTGAAAGGGTCTTATCTTGGAGGGTTCACTGTAAATAATTCATCTAACATGCCTCACAAAAGGCCAGGTTTGTCCACATTTACAGACATTTATTTACCATGAAATCAGTGCTTTTATACATAGAAATGGATTTCTGCATCAAACATGTTTCCCACTCATCTTCTGAGTTTGATATTTAAGTTCTTAGTTTAGCTACATAAGCCTCATTTTGACACATATACTTAGTAAAATGATTCCTGCATGAATATTATCAAAAACGAAAGCAGGGTGAATTATTAAGAGAGCTTTTTTGGCACTATGAGCATATGTAAGTGGTGCACTGGTTGCTGGGATCAAGTTTGTTTAAGAACTGCCATTTCACAAGAACTTTTTTTTTCCACTTTACATATTTTGTTAGGTTCTTGGAGCTGGTGTCGCACAATGAGACAACCCTGAGCACTGGAGAGAATGTGATGCTTTTGCTGAATGTTCTGTATGGTGCTCGCAATGTTGCAGCTGGAAAGGAGACAGTGAATACAGAGTGTCTGGACAAGCTTAACCAGGTAACTGACTCTCATACTGACTCTCATTTACGTTGCAAAACTGTCACTTCTGAAATTCATAATTTGGTCAACACTTCTATATTTCTGTCATGAACGGAGCTGCTAGTCAATAGATCAGAAAAATTGTGAAAATTATATTCGTTGGTAGTCATAGCGGCAACCTTTCCCCACCTAAAAGTCACTTCAGTTTTGTTAAGAAGCTGCATAGTTCAATTTTTGCTGTTGTTAGATAAGTGGGGTGTACTGTTGGGTTAATTTCATTACTCTCAAGAAAAGAAGAGGTAGATACTTTAGCAATGTTATTTTATTATTATGTTGTTGACTTTTTCCTTTGTACTGACTTTCTTTGCAGTACTACCCTTTCTCCCCCCCATGTCCCTGCTCCCTGACATGTGATAAACATAACACTTGGAAATTTTAAAAACGCCCGATTGCTAGAATTTTAATAGATTCTTCATACATAATTTACAGGTTTTCAAAGGCATGTTCCAGCGACTTCCAACCATTCTGCAAGAGCAGGTTATTCTTTCAGCTGTCACATCATCCAACCCCAGGGGTGGAGGTCAAATAAATGGTATTGGCACTGGAAATGAAGAGTTCACTACATGCCATCCCAGAAGAATAATTCAGCACAATCAGAATGGCATTTGGGGCCAGATGGGTGAAAGAGAGATAGCAGAGGAGCTGACGCCATTGTTAAACAAACTTACTGTTGCCAGTGTAAACAAGGTATGATTACTACTCAGCAGTGTTAGAAATAAAAGAAATCATCAAGATTGCTACAGACTTGGAAAATCTGGAAAAAATCAAGGAAAAGAGTCGATGGAGTTTCCAGGTCTAGAAATACCTGATATCGGCAAAAATGGCCATATCTCATGAAAAAAAAAAAATCAAGGACATTTTAAAAAAATATAGTTTGATGTTTCATAGTCTTGTTTGGAAATATTTCTTTGTGCATTGATTAGAGTGAAAATATCAAATTGGATAATTTCCACATGACAAAAATTGTCAAGTAGTAATATTTATTATACTGTTATCATGGAAAAACCTTAGCCTACCTTGAGATATAATGGAAAAGTAATGGCAAAAAAATCTTAAATATTCTGTGGCAATCCTGATTAAGATTCCCTTTTCACTCTGCTTATGCCAGGATTAATAACATGAAATGTCTTGGTCTTCAGAAAGCAGTAGGCTGTCTCCCTTGCAAGCATAGCAACAACAGTAGGAACCAGCTGCATTTGTGTTGAAACTTCCAAAGCTTTGTTAACTGTAAGGAGTATCTGCTCATATTTGTGTTGTGCATTCTGTTTTGAGTAGAGGAGAGAAAGCAGGAAGATATTTTATTTTGCATAATATTTCCATAAATTTTACTTGTCTTTTCAAACAATCACTTAAAGTGACCATGTTGAGTAGGTTCTGCTTTTGGTATCACAGAAGGAGAACCATTTGTGCATTAAAATCTTTTAATTTCCTTTGCAGAAAGTATGCCTGGAAGTTTCTTCTGATAATGTAATTTTCTGTTTTTGGTTTGTTTTTTGTTTTTTTTTCCCAGCTCATGTCCAACGTTTTGCAGCTGTGTTTGTATGATGCGGATACTGTGATAAGACATTGCCTGCAAGTGGCATCAGAGAATAGGGCTCAGGTGCAACCTGTAGTTGAGGTAAAAAGTAGTGACATAGATGTGCATATCCATGGAACTTAACTGATCCTGGTTTCATCCATGAGCCTGAGAAAGCTCATAAAATGTAAAGAATGCCATGTTATGTGAGTTTGTGAAGGTCTACTATATGTCACTGGGATCAAGTCAGAAAGAGTAATGACCGTCTATGAAAGATTTATAAAAAATTTTAGGCAGTCACTTGCCTTGTTCTTTCCATTTAAAGAAGGCAGTGGAAGCTCTTCAACGTCATTCCGAAATCACTGTAGAATTTGTAGAATAACACATTTCATTTCATTTATTGGGCCCATAGGAGAAAAAACCAATAGGTGCCAATAACCAAAAGGTGAATTTAATCTAATTCTGTGTATGAAGTCTTTTTCTTTAAAATGGCAAAACTGCTGTGGATCTGAAATACGTAACACTGTACCAACATACACAGTAATGGATAAGCAAAATTGAGAACAAATCAGTGAAGCACTCTCAATAATATGAAACTACAAGACATAGTCGTCAGATGTTAAATGTTCTGTTTTGTTCCAGGTCTTCCGAAACATGCCACATATTTGTCATCATCGTGAGCAAGAGGGTGAACAGTCCAAGCTGATTCGAGGTTTACACGAGATCTTGCAAGACTTGGAAATAACAGACACAAAGGAGAAAAACCTAGTCAGCTTGTTTGCATTCTTGACAGAGGTAATATAAGAATATGAGTGGTTTTTTTGGGGTCAGTTGATAGGTTGTGATGTTCATGGTGTAATCCTGAGAGACCCATTATGTCATCACGTGATTTCCACACATGCACAGAGTTGTAACCAAGGAGTAGCAGCATATATTTAAGAAGTGACAGGAAATTTAGCATAACTCCACAATAATGAAAGAGATCCATTACCTTTTCATTGTAGATTATAATGCACTGCTATGGCGCACTCTGCCCTTTTTTTATTTCAGTACATTTTGCATCATGCAAGTTGCGCAGCAAAGTGCTGTATAGAGCTTTTTGTTGTCTATTGTGAATGGTGGTCCTAGGGAGTCACTCTCTCAAAATATGATGTTACTTCACTGCCAGATTTCAGACTTCTATCTGAGACATTAATGTACTTACTTGTGAAGGCATTTTTTCATTCAAAGTTTAGTTTATATTCTGTCTGTCTAAGAGACAGCCCTATCCCTTAGTTCTACTTTACTCATTCTTGAGAGGCAAATATTGAAAACTCCTCTTTAGAGAGGTGCATTAGTGTGTTTTAGATACATGTGTGAAATCTGGTGGTGATACATTAGCTATACTTTGAGATAAGAGTCTCCCAAAGAAGAACACTCACAACAGGGAAAAGAGCACTATGTATGTGTTTAGTCCACAATTTTGCTCACAAAGTGCGTGCAAAATGAACTGAATTAAGAAAGAGCAGTATGTGCTGCAGTGAACTGAATAATAATTGATAATCTGAATTGGAAGGGTTGTGGATCCCCTCAGTGGATAACTGAAAAGAACTGAAAATGGCAGACTTTCAAGCATTAGCACTGAATTATTTACCATGTGCCACTGTGAAAAGTAATAAAAGCTAAATCAAGGCAAGGATTTCACGATGGTACATGAAGTTTGTATTAGAAGTTCATTTCTACTGATGAATTTAAGGATTTTTTATTAATTATTTCAGCAGATTTTTGGTGCATTTCTCCTGCAGGGTTACACATTAGTGATTGACGACTCCATGCAACTCCAACAAGAAATGCCTGGTCTTCTTTCACTGTCAGAGTTTCTGGCTCATGTTTTGCTGCCTAGCTTGAATCAGTGGACCAATGAACATACAAAAGAAAGTGCTGCCCACATTGGCAGACTGACTAGCATGCAGACTGAAGCAAGCAACAGTCATGGTCAGCAACAAACCATTGGTCAAGCACTAGAGAGTTCATATCTCACTCCAGAAAATGAATCTCAAGTTGAGACTCTCACACAAGGAAATGGTAACTATAGACCAGATGCAGAAGAACTTGCAAACAGAACTAGGGGAACACGTTTATCAACAGCAAATGATGCACCGAGCCCAACTGATGAAGCATCATATGATATGAACAGGACAGGGGTTAAAGCTCTGCCACTGCATGCCTGTCTCAACATCCTCTCAGCTTTACTTGCTCAAGTAAAAGGATCCAGCATGGATGAGGTATGGTTAACTTCAATACTGCAGTTTATAACATTTTTTGAGGAGAGAAACATGGGGAAGACTTAGAATGGTATGTTAAAATATTCTTCTTTGCAGTTCACGACATACATAAATAAATGAATGGACAGGTAAAAATTCTAATTTTGCAGTGGGAGGACTAAGAAAAAGGTGAATGGAATGCTTTTATGAGGCTTCTGTGTCTTGTTAACTGGTAGGCTTCAAATCTAGATTCTGAAGCCAGTGCCTTAGACTTCACAAGGACCAAACAAAAAAAACAAAAAAAAACCTTCCACCTATCCGAACATCAGTGGTCACAGACTAATGCTGAACCTTTAAGATACAGCTCCAAATCAGCAGATCAAAGAGCTATTTAAGTTTGTCACCTTATCAATATAAAGAAAGGTCAGACAAACACAAAATGCTTTGTTGTTGTCTTGCTGATGGCCAGGCATTTTATTAGATGA
Organism: Ellobium chinense; assembly: GCA_033807755.1. Classification (NCBI taxonomy): domain Eukaryota; kingdom Metazoa; phylum Mollusca; class Gastropoda; order Ellobiida; family Ellobiidae; genus Ellobium; species Ellobium chinense. The sequence goes on from JAWQUT010000207.1 coordinate 1,021,332, forward strand.
GAATATCAGCATCAATAATACAATGTGATGCATGCAGTTTTATGATGAATATACAATGCAATATTAGTATTTCAGACACATGTAGGCTGAAATCAGGGTTCCCTTGAACTACCTTTCTGATCCAAATTCATATCTCTAAGCGAATGCTTCAATTATTCCTCAAAATTCTGCAGACTCATAAACGTGAAGTAATGCCGAAGAATTTGAGTTATCCATGCTTGATTGTATATAACATAAATATGAAATGATACAATACATTACAATATCAGGCTCTGCCTATTTTGTATTCATTTAAATTAATCTTGGCTATTCCTTCATTCTTTCACAGGTGAAACCATTCCCTCTTCTGGTCATCCTTGCGAATATCTACAGTCAGAACTATGCCGTATTTAAGGATGGGGAACTAGACAAGACAAGCTTGATTTTGAAACAGGCGTCTCAGAAAAATGTTGTGTTGCTTACCACACTAGTCATGAAACAGTCCAAGCTTTTCTCAGGTAAGTGAAGGTGTATGAGAGGCATAAGAGGGCATAGCTGTATCTCTGTTTTTTTCTGACCATGTATAAGTGTTATATTGTATTGAAAGAAGTCATAGTTGTCAGAGTTAGACTTTAGAAATTTTTCCATAAGAGTTTGGAAGCTAAGATGTGCCAGGTAATTTTTGACATGAATGGTTGATTGCCAGTTTGTCTTTATAAATAAAAGGAAAAAAAAACAAAACTGACATGTTAAAACATATTGTTAACAGCTTCCCATTATTTTCCTCAGTCCTGAATCTGACACTAATTAGACTGAAATGGATTTATGCTGTATTTGTATCAGTCACTCAACATACAGTGATGTGCATGTGTAACCAGATATTCCATTTTCAGTCACTCAGAACATTCTTATAAGAACAGAATGTTTGTGCAGTGGGCATTCCAGCAGTAGCCTCTATCTTTTCTCCTTGACTCAGGATCCCAGTTCTTGTGGTTGAAACAACAAGCTCTGAAGCGAGGTTGGCTACATACAGCATTGCTGAAACCTGTTCTGAACATCGGCTGTGATTTGGAGGTAAAACCAACAAATATTTCGGGCGAGAGGTAGTGAGATTGTGATGTGTTCTAGCAGAACTCATGATTTCCAGTTGTGGGAAAGGGTCAGAACTGGAGGAAGATTGTTTTTTTTCTTTCCCTCAAAATCTTGTATGTTTCTGAGAGTCATGAAGAGACTGTCACAGAGAACAGCAACCTTTGTGCTAGAACTGAGCAAATGGTGCAGATTTGTGAATAAAATTATGTGCAAATTCTGGCTTTGCTGGCATCATGCATGGTAATTTGCAGCCACTGTAATCTGAAGTGTTGTTTCCTTATGTCTTAATTATGCAAACCCAAATGTTCAACTCACAAGTATCAGATTATTTCATGATAATGTTCATTCAAGCTCTCAAGTAGTTGAGAAATTTTCATCCAGTAGAAGTGTGGGTGTAAGGGATATGAAGCAAACCCAAAGTAGCAGCTGAGAAATGCATTTCAAAAGGGGTTTAATTGTGTCTTCTGTCTATCAAAATGTGCATTCAGAAAGCACTTTGTTTTTTGTGAGGGATTGTAGTGCAACCAGTGAATCTCACCATCTTTTAAAACAACCTGGATTTATATTTTAAGAACATTTCAGCTAAGGGGATGCTGTCATACATGTCACCAAAACTCCACCTCCTTTAGAATTCTGGCATACCACCATGTTCTGCAGTACTGAGTTGCTTGTTGACCCTAGTTCCAGTGTTATAGAGGTGGATTTGCTTTCTAGTAAATAATTGCTTTTGTGAAAAGCCCAAATGAAACCTGGTTGTTACTATGAGTATCTTAAATACTTCACGTTTAGATTAATTCCTGAGCACAAGGAAAGCTGGCTTTGGAGCCATCTTCAGAATTGCTTATGAGTATCCATGTATTACATTCCAGCAAGGTGGCTGAGAGATTGAATATTAATAATTATCTCTTTGAGCGAAAGCTCCCATATTTAGCAAAGATTCTCTGCCTTAGGTATTTAAAAGATCCTCTTTTGTTGGCAACCTCATTGCCAATATAACTATAACTGTGCCTGAAAGAAACATTAAAATCTATCACAAACAAATCAAAGCCCCATATTGCAAATTTACTGCTCCAATGTAGCAATGTCTTGAAAGAATGTTGCCAGTGTATGTAATAGTTACTGAGAATACTATATATCTTTCCTCTTGGCTGAAATAGCTACAGGATGTGCTCATCTCTCTCACAAGGCAAATCATGTCAACATCATCAGATGCAAGCAGTGAGTATTCTGAAATTGTGTTAAGGTCTTTTTGTTTAGAGATTAAACTATGAATCATAGATTTTGTAGGAATAGAGCAATAATTCATAGCTGTGATACTTTAGAAAATCCTCAGGGGACGCAAGTCACACAGCTTTCTCAGTTTCAAAGCTCTTTTGTCAAGTTATAGCAAATCTGGGTACCTGAGTCAAAGAATCCAATTGCAGACCTTTGATCTTACATGTATTAGATTTCAAGGAGAAGTTTGACTTATACAGTAGAACCTCATGAACTAAAATTTCATGGTACCTGTTAAGAAGTTTGAGTGAGTACATGAGGTAAATTTAATATGGAAATATAGAACAAGAGACCAGTAGCTGTGTGCATGATCCTTATGTTAGACAATGAATTGTGTTAACTACAGTGAACACAATTAACATTTTAGGAGTTTCCTGTGGTTATCGCAATGTATTAACTAACATAAGGATTATGATATTGCCACAGAGCTTTGCAACATTTGGTGAGGAATTTTAGTTTGAGATTTTGAGGTTCTGCTGTGTATAAGTATTTATTCTAATCCTTTAGCTTTGCACCAGTTTACTGGAGAAAGTCACTGCTCAGATCATGCATTACCTCAACACTAAAGAGACTGAGGAGTAGAACTTTCTCAGTATTATGACTGATATTTAAGGTTTGTGATGATGTGGGTTGGGTAATGATAATAGAGATGCCACAGGTCAAATTATACTCAGCCATTAAATTGACTTGGGCAAAACTGAATATGTAGGGTCTGTAATGGAAGAGGGAGGGGNGGGGGGGGGACCGGAACTTACAGAAAAATCCAGATCTTTTTTCTTTCTCATCCATAGTTTGGTTCCATTTCTGAGTAATGGCACCAGTTATTTTAATGACTATAAGTATGTTTATTTTGCTCTCTTCAGATATCAAAGGCTTGGTTCTGCTCACTCAGCTTGCTTTGGTCAATGATGAGATGTTTGTTGATGTGACTCATGTGTTGAAATTGACAAGAGCCACAGTCAACCCCAGCTGTCTTCAGATTGTCATTGGTCATGTAAGACATTTTGCTTTGTCTCGGTTTGGTCAGATAGTTTCTAATAGTCATCAAGGATGCGACAGCCTGGAAAATCTAGGAAAATCATGGAAAATTGTCAGTAACATTTCCAAAAGCCTCATGATAAGCTTTACGTACCACGAAAGACACTGGAAATTCCCTAAACATTACTAATGTTGACTCTAGTTAATGCAGTAGATTAATTGATGCAAAAAATTATGCATATCGTCGCAGATCTGGAAAATACTGGGAATCAGCATCTGTCGTGGAAAAATGGAAAATATTTTAAAAATTGGATTTACTTTTCATTAGTTGCTTGGATCTACTCTGCACAGTAACTTGAGTGAAAAGTTTTTGAAGATTGCATAATATTGCTATTACGGAAAAAATGGAGCATCTGGAACATCATGGGAAAGTCATGGAAAAATCTTGTATCATTCTTTGGCATCCCTCTCATGTTTCCATCATGAGAGAGGGAATTTATCATCATTTATTTGCCCAAAACTTTCATGGAATAAATTGTCAGTCTGTTGTAATTTCATGGCGACCTGATCAAATGTTACACAGGGACTGCAGAGTGCAGAAATTTTGTAACTGAAAGAACTAAAACTGAAAACAACAGAGTATTTTAATAGAAGGACACTAGAAAGAATGATGACATTAATCGTGATGTTGCTGAAAAATTTGAATGGAAGGAGTCATAATTATGTAATGATATTTATTTGCCAGATGCAATATTATACTGACTAAAAAGAAATTGTGGTAAAGCAGAGCTGTGATAAAAGAGAAAAAAGTGGTTACAACGTGACTGTTCTCGGGAGTCGAACTCACAATATTTTTATCTTTAGTCCGGCCCTCTAACCATTCAACTAGGGTAGCATACTAAACCTGTTGTAAAAGTTGAAATCTCCACTCTGCAGATTCTTATGATGTCTTTGTGCATGGAGATGTCGAGGTTGACAGAAGTCATCAAGCTGCTTCTGGGCAATCAGGACCAACCTCAATATAAGGACCAGGCAGCCCTATCAGAGGAAACAGTTACCACCACAGGTTTGTTCTAGGCCTTTTCCAAACCCAGTTTTGGATAACTTTTATATCCCGTTTGTAATTGGTGAGAAATTCAGTAAAGTATCAGGTAGCCTTCCTCAGGTATGTTTTGCTCCCATTTTGATATTTGTAAGAAATCCAGTAAAGGACCAGGCAATCTTTTCAGAGAAAACAGGTACCACAACAGGTTGTACTAAGCTTGTTCCAACTCCAGTCTCGGGTATTTTTTCTCCCATTTGTTGTTGGTGAGAAATCCAGTAAAGGACCAGGCAAAGCAGTTCCCACCTGATGTTTAGATTAGGCACGTTCCAACTCTAATCTCAGGTTTTTTTTACTTTCAGTTTATGGTTGGCAAAATATGCAGCATATACATAGGAAGCCACCCTGACACACATGTCTCATGTAGTCACAGGCATAGTTACCAATGTCCCAATGAAATTGGTATTAGTGCATATTTGAGATTGAAATCTTGTTTATCCAGATGCAGTGGGAAGTGTCCAACTTTTCAGTCATACATAGTTCCACCATGAATGTCTGCTGTCTGAAAAGCATACATTCTGCAAAACATGGCAGTGTGACTTCACAGTCTCCCATGGTGTGTGGTCCGATAGTACACTGAAGCCTCATTATACCGCCAAGTAAGGGGCAAACAGAAAAATGGGGGTATAACGAGAATGGCGGTATAACGAAAATACCATGTAGAACAAGGGAAATAAGTAATTTACCAACATTGGACTGGCTAATATGTCTAAAATAATGCAGTTACCTCCCTTTAAAACAATAAGCGTTAAAATTAAAAACAAGCAAGAACTAAGGACTGGAAGTGTATGTGTCAAGTTGGAGAATGATAAGAAAAGAAGTTGACTACTACACATCACACATCCGGGTCGGACAATCACACGAGCGATAGGCCTAGGTCATAGATCAATGTGTGCTGTTTGCATCGTACCCCGCGACCGGTGCGAACCAGTTGAAGCATCACCTCGCGCGCGCTTACGTTCGTTCGCAAACTCTCTAGGCCTATTGAGCGAGAGGTGATTGAACTGTGACCTGCCTTTCCCTCTGCATGCCCCATCAGTAGGCCTATCAGGACTTCGCTTCCAAAAAGCGAAGAGTGTGTAGTAGGATTGGTGTTTGAGTAACAAGCACAGACTGTGGCGCCAAGTGATGTTCCGTCTGTTAGCTGCATTTAGGTAGAGGTGGGGAGTGGGGGTTAAATTTACGTTGGCAGTATAATGAGCAATATTTACTATACTCAAGTTATGAATGTAACAGTTAAACTGCTGGCGAATGGCGGTATAACGAGATTTTTAGTGACTTTATATAGGTGTCAGATCCGTTCCAGGGCGAAAAGCTGGCGGTATGCGGGAATGGCGGTATAATGAGGTTTCACTGTATACAACATACTAAAACTGCATATGGTCCACAAGCTTGCATCAGAGGGGTAGGTGAAAAAAACAAAAAGGGTAAAATTGCTCTTTTTATGTACTGTATGTTATATTATTACCAAAAGGACCTGGCATATTTAATGTGGCTGTTAGCCTAACATTTTATCTTCATCTAAATTATGGTGCAGATCACAAGCAGGGGTTCCTATTTTAGCAGTGCAAAAATGGCAATACACAAAAATTGAGAGAGAAGCTTTATTGTGTGCTTGTTACATATGCGCAGAAGAGCTGTAAGGTTTGACTGACTAGTAGACACCTTGAACATTTTCCATCTGACTGTGTCACACAGGCAGCAATTGTGGCCTTGTGCTTTGTGAATCTTATTCAGAAACTGAAGATTGTGAAGTCTAAGGTTTGTGTGTTTGATTCATTGGCCGGGGAGGTTTATGTTGTGGTGTCCTTAGGAAAGACGCTTCACCCCTATTTTCCCACTTGACTCAGGTATGAGTACCTGGCTTTAGAGCTGGAGGGACCAGGGCACTTCACTGCGGACAACCAGTAGTGACTTTGCTATGTCTTTCATTTATAATGATAAGAATTTACAAATATGATATGTACTGCGTATTATGAATGAGATGTATAAAATTGTATGGCATTGTAAACGAGTTTCCCAAGCGGGTCACTAAAAGTCATATTTTCATTTTCTTTTCCCAAATTTTTTTTAAAAGAATGTTTGTGAGTTGGTTTTGAAGTATGCAGTGGTTCTGCAGATATGTGGTTATATATTCTCCAAGTGTCTGTATATATCTGTATATATGTGGTTCTGCAGATTCATCCATATGCCTCCAAGTCAGCCAGTACTTGACTGATGCAGTACTGCAGCTAAGTGCCAGTGAAGTGGCTGAGGCATCACAATGTCACATTATCTCCAACTATCAAGCAGCTATTCAGGTACTGCAGGAGGGACACCAAAGAATGATGTGTTGTGGTTGGGGAGGAGGGTCAGAATTGGACAGAGAAGATGAGGTGGAATGCTTGAACGAGAAGAAAGCAGAGGATACCAAAATTCAGACCTTGTTTGCATACTAGACTGTATTTATACTCAGAATTAACTACTATTCCAGAACCCAATTTAAGCCTGTTTCTAAAAAATTCAGATTTGATGAGGAAAATGATGTGATTAACACAAATAGAAGGAAACAAATACAAAAACTCAACAGCACAGAAATTGATAGATATTTGTGAAGGCAGNCAGGTAGCCTAGCAAGCCCGTTAAAATTTTGAGCTTGGTTGCTATTTGTAAACAGAGCCTACATGTTTTACTGGTCAATGCCAAACCCCTCCTCTTCCGCCTGAGCACACCCTTGACCAGGGCTAAATAGTGCCTGGCAAAATAAAGTAAAATGGACACAGTTTCCCATGATATCAAAATTTCCCCCCTGGAGCCCTTATTACTGGAAGCAGGGCATGCCAAAAGAGGGAAATGGGAGATGAAATATAACCCCTTAGTAGTAGGACCCAATAGTGAAAGTAGACTTACAGGCCTGTAACCTTTATGAGTTGGTTTTGAAGCATGCAATGATCTTCTTCTGCAGATTCATCCATATGCCTCCAAATCAGCCAGTACTTGACTGATGCAGTACTGCAGCTAAGTGCCAATGAAGTGGCTGAGGCATCACAGTGTCACATTATCTCCAACTATCAAGTAGCTATTCAGGTACTGCAGGAGGGACACCAAAGAATGGTGTGTTGTGGTTGGGGAGGAGGGTCAGAATTGGACAGAGAAGATGAGGTGGAATGCTTGAACGAGAAGAAAGCAGAGTATACCAAAATTCAGACCTTGTTTGCATACTAGACTATATTTATACTCTGAATTAACTACTATTCCTGAACCCAGTTTAAGCCTGTTTCTGAAATTTCAGACTGGATGAGGAAAAGGACGTAATTCACACAAATAGAAGGAAACAAATACAAAAACTCAACAGCACAGAAATTGATAGATATTTGTGAAGGCAGAAACAGATGTTCTTGGGAATGTTATTGTTTACAGGAAAACGTGCAGAAGTTTATGAGATTCGAGATATGTATTAAATTCCAGTGGTATTTCCTGTTGATTTTCTGCCATGTGCAAAATTTGAGGTATGGAAGTTTTTGAAAGTACAGTGTGTCATGATAGTTATGAGGGAATTTTTTTTTAACACTGAATCATGTAATCATTATTAATTCTCAATACATTTCCTGTCCTTTAGACATCTTTTTACAGGATATAGATATGCTGAACTGGCAGTTTGCACTTATTAGATTTCTGTGGAGACTTACATCTTACAATTCTTTATTTTCATCTTTTCAGTCTCTTCTTACCCAAGATCAACCAGAAGTTTCTTTTCTCATGACCATTCTGCATCACCATTGTATTCTGTTGTCCCACACTGATGGAGAGGCAGCTCAGATTCTCCAAGTGTCTGCCATGGATCTGCTGATGAGATTGAAAGCATTGCTGCATCCCAGAAAAGACAGTAGAAGGGACAGCAAAAGCAAAGGCATCAGTGAGATCAGTTTTCAGGAGCAAATTATACATGTTCAGGATCACATTGCCTGTGTGAAAGAGGAAGGGGTGAAAGCCACTCTATTATCCCAGATGAGAAAGATGTTTTGATGAATAAACATGAGAATTTAAAACATTCAGTGTGTTCATCTTTCCTGATATTTTGATGGCCTTGGGATCTTTGTTGCTACTGCTGCTGGTCTTCCTGGTATTATCTCACAGTGTTAGCCAAGTGCCATTGCAATGTAGAAAATGTAGCTCATCTTCCTAGTCTGGGTAATTTTCAGGCATTTTGTCACGAACCATTTACATTCCTGCACATACATGGAGCAGTTTTTTTGGGGTTAGTGGTTGACCAATCTTTTTTTTTGAAAAGACAGTCGGCTTAATTTTTACATATCCAAAACTGCAGAGATTGATCCCAACTAAAGCTTTTTCAGTTTATGAGGAAGAGAAAGTTGACAGCAAAAGATCAACAATGGTGGCTCGCACTAGTAATTTATTTACACTGTGTTCCATAAATCACTTTCCTTATTACTGGTACTCTCTAGTACTACTAGTAGAAGGCCACTATTAAACCCTTGTTTCCTCTGTAATACAAATAACCTCACTTTTTTTGCATTAGAGTAATTCAGACATATAGCCAGCAATGCTAACTTCTTGCTGAATTTGTGGAATGATTAATCATTAATCCAGTCCAGATTTGAGTGACTCACAAAGGTCAAAGCTAAACCTCATTCATCAATCCTGACTCACTGAGTTGATTAATTGAGCTGCAGGAAAAAAATAATCTTAGGTCGATGTTTTGAGTTGAGCTGCCAATCCTTGCCCAATATTCTGTGTCCGAACAGTTATGGCATTGGATTCAAGATTGAAAGGTCAATGGTTCATTTCCCGAACAACGTTGTGTTGTAAGTGCCTTGGGAATGCACTTCAGTCACATTTTCCTCCATCTTATCGTCTGTTAAATGGGCCCTTGGCTATAGGCAGGAGGAGATAATGTCAGAATGCTGATGATCTGTAAGTGGCAGAGGCACTCTTTGCTTCCCAAGGAGTGGAGAAGGTCCAAAAGTGAACAGGTTTGCAGGGTAATATTAATTATTTTTAATTTTTCAGTAGAAAGACTCTACATGCAATGTCATGTGGTACTTAATGCTATTGCTTTGATACATTTATAAATCAATAATGAGGTCTTGTGCATGTGAGTGATTTTTCGTCCATGATGTTTTGTGGACATTGTTTAGCTGGTTGTCTTGTGTTACTGAAGACAAGACAGGACCTGTTCAGCTTCGCAGTGACGCTGGCCTGAAAAGGGCTGACCACATAGAAACATTTTTTTGTCTTCCATATGTGAAAATTGTCAGGTTAAAACTGCTTTCTTCAGTAGCCCTAGGATATGCAACATAGAAAAGTTTATGGCTTATGCCCATTACTTGTTGTCATTTGTTAATTCTTCAGTCAGATTCAAGGAAGACAATGTATTGCACATATTTTGTTATCTTGATGGTTGTATTAATGTTAATAAACATGTAAAATAATTTAACATGTTAAGAGTCCCTCTTTTACAATATGGCCAGTGTGCTGATTGTTGGTAGAATGTTGTTCCATCCTTTTCTTTCTCGCTGTTGGTTTACATGATCATGTTACCACTTTCTTTGCCATGGGCTCATCATTATAATTATTTTACCAAATGTAATTGCTGCCAGTCCAAAAACAGATCTCTGATTCTCATTTCTCCCTTAGTCTGTGAACCCCTTCCGGCACTTAGGGGAAATCTCAAACCTGTCCTTTTTTCATTTTAAAACATCTCAAAAACATGGATCCCCAGAACATTGATACTCTTATGTATTCTCCAAGTTTCTTCTTACTACTAATACTTTGATAGCACTGATTTTGTTCCACATGAGCAAACACACATAGATAAAAATGACATTTCATCTACTTCAGAGACATTCTTGGGTACTTTAGCCATACTCGTCACTGGGAAGATGGTAAGGAGGCATTTGCAGTTGAGAAAGTGATCTCCTTTTTGTTTACATGTTGTCTAACAATTTACTTTCTTAGAGGCATTCTTAGGTACTTTTATCTTAACCCCAACACTTATATAGTGAAAACTGAAATAGAGGGGAGGGTGTGGACAAATTAGTAGCCTACAAAGTTCTTCACAGTTGGCCAATAATGAATGTCTGGAAGGATTACGGGCAAAACATACACGAAAAAAATTATGGAATAGCAGCACCAAAGCTCGTAGTCAAGCTATATGACAGCACTTACATAAAAACAAATTATAGGTATTGTATTCAGGCAATATCTTAAAATCTGAGGCACAGAATGATCTAACAAATAACTGAGGAATGGGTAGCTGGTGAATTTCTGGGTTCGGGAACAGTTGGGGAAAATTAAAAAACAAAAAATAAAGATGCGAATGTGAAATAGGGAGAATAATAATCATGTGATAGACTGAGAGTGCACTCCCCTGAAAGCACAAGTTTGCTCTACACGTACTTCCGGGTTTTGTTTGCAGGTACTGTAAACAAACAGCAAGACAGCACAAACATGATACACAGCTTGTTTGTGATCAACAACACAGGGTAAGATTCAAGTGAAAGCTTAGGAGCGAATGCTTTATTCATTCTAGCACTGCGAATCTTATATTTCTCCGTAACAACTCGTAAACACTCATTAGCGGTCTGCCTGAGAGCTGCAACCAAATATCGATAACTTCACTTGAGTGAGAGCTAACAACTACCGACGTTGAGATTTTGCATCCTGAATACAGGCAACATAAGTGCTGCTTGACAAGTGGAAGAACTTATCAAGCAATAAAAGTTCGTGAGTGGCTTAAGTTTTCATATTTTGAAGGTGAACTGAGATATTCAGGTTTAGACTTTGAGTGATTGATTTAGCTAATTTGTTGTTTGGTCTCTGTGTCTGTGGGTGCGCGAAGGGGGTGGTCTTACTTAAGCAGTGGTATCAGTCTCTAGATAAGCCAGGATGGCTTCAGTTGTGGGGAAGAGTTAGAAAATAATGCACTGAGCTGTCAGTGGTGTTTACCATACTGATACTTACTATCTTTGCCTTACTCATGAGCATTTTTGTTGATTTTTTAATCTTGCCACATCCTCCTCTGACACATGGCCATTTCCTCTTTTTCAGTGATGTGTTCTTGGAAAAGCACTGGAAGAGTGTTGTGAACAAATCCATTTGTGATTACTTCTTTGAAGCCCAGAGCAAAGTAAGTGATGGCAGAGGATCATACAGTATGGAAACCTTGCTTTATTTTGTTAATAATTCTGTTATTGTGTAATATGCAAGAGGCTTCAGTTACTTCAAAGAAAGCTTTGGTACAGTTAGGTTGCATTTAATCCAAACCGTGCATGCAAAATCCACACCAGTGAGCATTCACCATCAGCTCATTCTAGTTAAAGAATCAAGATTGAAGTTAGTGAACAGACAAGATTTTACTTTAAAGTACCCGTATAACAGAACCATAAAGTAACCTTGAGCCTCACGTGCTCTTATTCCTCTCCTGCTCATCACAGTGTTGCTGTCCTTTGTTGTAAACTTCTATATATTTAGTTTACTTTCCAAACTCAAATATTTAATGAACTCAAATTTCTGAGCCAGTTCCTTGAATTATGAGCTGAAGTTCTGAGCCAGTCTCCTGATAATGAGTTTTTGGGGTTCTATTACTCAAATGTATAATTTGAATGAGGTATTACCTGACCTTCTCAGTTCATGATACATAGAGTATATTATTATTATTAGTGTTTATTATGCTTTAAAGTATGTCTATGGCATAGTAAAACATAAAGTGCACGGAGATTTATCCAAGGACCCTTCCATCCTTTTTAAAAACTTTTATGGATGTTCTCTCCCACTGCCTCCTCCTCTCCCCACCCTCACACTAAAGGAAATGGACCTCTTAGTCTTACTTTAAGTAGGCTGTGTGATAGTTTTCTGTTGCATAGGTCCAGATGAGAAGTGCCTCATTTCGACAAAGCGGGTCACAACCAATCATGCAATAACCACTCATAATTTTTCATATTTCTTCTCTTTTCTCCAGGCCTCCAACCCTGAAGATGTTCCACCAGTCATCGCCACACCCCATCATTACCTCATCAACATCTACCGCTGTAACTTGTATTTTGTAGCTGTAGTTACCACAGAAGGTAAGCATTAGCATATCAGCACAAGAATGCAAGATTTTTAAAAAANTCTAGGTGAGCCTAGAAAAATGGTTCGAGAGTATATGTTGGAAATTTTAGGTCGATGTGACGAAAATTGACTGAGTTATTAGCAAACGGAACTTAATTATCAGCCTGCCCTCGTACTATTATGAGCTCCATCTGCTGTTTACTGCTGTGTAGAAATCCAACGAATGCTAGACTCTAGTCTTATTTAAAAGATTTGATGCTGAGCAAGATGTATTAAGGAACACCACATCGAAGTCTTCATCTCTCAAACCCACAGTAACCGACTGTTTTTGTTGAAGTTAGTAGAAAATGTTGAATACCAAATGGTTACATCACTAGATGCATTAAGATTTGTTAGATTGCTTGAAAGATCCGACTGAAGTAATCGTATGTAGAAGGCTAGTGCTTATAACATGTTTGATCAACATGAAACTTGACACCAGTGTATAATTTCTGACCATTCTTAATTAGCCAACTCCAACAAAGCTCACTTCCCGTTTAAGCAAAATGTAAATGTAACATGACTGTGTCATTAAATCTCGTTTCCAAACATAAAAGATGCATCAGCCAATGAAACCTAATGTAACAGATCATAGCAACTAATTATATTCAGAAAAGTAGGGAGTAACGATTGTTGGAATTATGGTTTGAGATATCTGGATGACTCTGCAAGCACAATAACTAAGAGTAGCTTACATGATACTATTCAGACCACAGTCACAGCGAATAATGTAATTAATGCCTGTTACTTATTTAGTGGAATAATTTCAGTGTGTGTTTTTTGGTTCTTTCAGTTCCTCCCCTATTCGTCATAGAATTCTTGCACAGAATTTGTGACACCTTCGAAGACTACTTCACAGAATGTAGTGAATCCAATATGAAAGAACATTATGTTATTGTGTATGAGGTGAGTGACTTTTTAGAATATTTATGAAGGTGCTTTCTTATGACATACTGATGCAAGATGTACCATGCATTTTGTAGTGTAAAAAAATTGCACCTTACAGGTGCCCTGGAGCTTTTGTTTATCAAGTGTTAGGATGCCATAGTTGTTTTAAGGTTTTTTGGTTTTTTTTATTTTTTCTGGGATGGAAATGAGGTGAGGTTGGGGAGGGGGTGTGCACTTTTACATTGCCACTTGGACTTTCTGGATACCATGATTTCAGGTTTCATAGTCTCAAAATGACAACTTGCACCCAAGGATAATACACTATTATATTTATGACTTGCAGTTGCTTGACGAGATGTTGGACAATGGCTTCCCCTTGGCAGTGGAGTCGAATGTTCTCAAGGAGCTTATCAAACCACCAAACTTCCTAAGAACCATCACAGACACTGTTACTGGGAAGTCCACAGGGTGAGTGCCTAAGTCTTTAGTATGTTGCTCACTGATCTGATGTTCCAGTGATGCGTTATAAACACCAGGTCCTGTTGTCACAATCATCTGGTAAAACTTAGGAGGTCAGTTATTTGCCAAACTGGATTTAGTCATGCATTTTGACGATTTAAGTTATACCCTTTCCATTAAGGAAGTAAAACTATTGAAAGCCCCTTTTTTGTCTGGTTTAATCCTGAAACTAACAGCTCAGACAGAATAATATCTCGATGATCAAGACATTTTTTCAGAATTTCTCATAGTAGAGTTGACACATTTACTAAGTGTTAGCAAATCTCTCTATAGTATTTTCACTTCATTTGCACCTTCCTCAATCTTATTTTTTACCAGGAATATGAAAACAGTAAAGTATGAAGTATATAATAGAACATATCAAAGACAATCTCTACAAAGTTATAATCATCCTGGATTATAATGAGTTCATAAGATAGCATTTCTTCTGACTATAGTAGCCTGACTTTCAAATAACACAAGGTGGGAGACAAGAGTGAAGCAGTGGGCAGTGCTAATGAATGACCAGCAATGATTTACTATATAAGAAAAGGTCAGAGAATGTAAGCAGCAACAAGCTCACTAAAGAGTCGAGAAAGTCCAAGAGTGATCACACCTGCTGGGATAATAATAGCATAAAGTCACATGAGTAGCCTGAGTAGAGCCTTTTAAGCCACATTGTTATTATCATGTACTGTACTCTTTACCCATTTTGTTTGATTCACAGAGTTGGTGCCACCTTGCCCACTGGTCAGTTGTCCAACATCCCATGGAGGAGGACTGGAGTGAAATACACCAACAATGAGGCTTACTTTGATGTGATAGAAGAGATTGATGCCATCATCGATAAAGCGGGATCCACTGTCATAGCAGAGATTCAAGGATATGTAAGTGAATTTCACATTGCCAGAGTTTGGATCATTATTCTAACCTCATGTAGTTTTGAACTTATTTATGGTCCTGTGGGCTCCTTTGGCCTATTTGGAGAAATGTATCAGCCCTGTTTCATCCCTCCTCATGGGCAAAGTGGGGATTGGGTTGCCCTTCTTAGTTTGAAGGAATCCAAACTGTTTCGTGAGTTTGTGAGGAGGATGAAGTAACAAGAGCTGGATATTAGGGATGGATGTGACCCTCACACAAGTGTCAATGCCAAAAACATTGGTCTTGAACTTGTAATAGCAACAACACCATACCACACCTGGCATTGGGCGTCTCCTCTCGTTTTGCAAATAAAATCTCTGTATTAAAATAATGATCTCTGTTCTTGCACCATATACCTAGGTATCTAAATGTGAAATTATACCTAATGTGGAATTATACGTAAATACTGTTATTAAGACTTCAGATTTTTTAAGCAGTTGCAAGCTGATACTTGACACAGCCAGATGTGACTCCAGACAATTCATTTGATACCTCAGGAGTCTTGACTTGAGGAACTTGCCACCAAGAAAATGCTGGTATCACCAAGCCCTTCTAGATGTGGGACTTAAAATTCTCATTATTGTTATCATTATTATTCAAGCTCAAAGCTTTTATCAGACCATAGTCCAGCACTCACCATTTTTACAATACAATATTACTTGAACACAAGACTCTGCAAATACAAATATTCTTAATTTAATATTATTCTGTCTGCATGCAGATTGACTGTTTGATCAAACTTAGTGGCATGCCAGACTTGACGCTGTCATTTGTCAACCCGAGACTACTAGATGATGTCAGTTTTCATCCTTGTGTCAGGTTTAAGAGATGGGAGGTAATTTTTCTTTCTTTCTTTCTTTCTTTCTTTCTTTCTTTCTTTCTTTCTTTCTTTCTTTCCTTCATTCTGTTTTTTTGTTTTTTTTTATATTTCTGCCAAACATTTTAGCACTTGTCCCTCTTCATCATGCATAATCTGAAAGGTATGATAATCTCTCTTGATTAATAAGCCAATTTTGGTTGCCTCTTTTAATGTTGCAATCCTTGTTCCTCTTTCTCTACATTGCCAGCAGTTTCTCTGTAAAATGTTTAGTTACTCTGTCAACCAGAACATGTTTGCCTGTAAGTAATGAGCTTTATTTCCCTTGAGGTCTAATCTATAGTGAACTCTGCATTGGCGGGGTTGGCCCAGTGAAAATTGCATCCACATTTGTATTTATAAACACTTGCTTCTCATTACAGTTGCATTGCTTTATTGCATTGCATTATAACATTACATGAAAAAGCTCAAAGAGAAAATTGTAGAAGCACATTGCAAGAAAGAAAGTGTTTTTTTGTTAACCAGTTCTGATCCAAAAAACAAAGAGGCAAAAAAGTGAAGTTTACTTCCATTGTGTCTTCTTTTTCCAGTCTGAGAAAGTCCTGTCATTTGTCCCACCAGACGGTCATTTTCGTATGATGTCTTACCATATAGGAGCAAACAAGTAAGTTTTGTTATGCTTTAGCAATCAAACGGAGAAGATCTAATAGTTATGAGTCAGGGATTAAGCACCCTCCATGACTTCAAAGGGACAGCCTCACAGCCTAATAAGTCCACAATAATTTTTCATAGATTTAAATCTTGTATTTTTTCCCTTTTGCTTGACAGTTTCTAAGAAAATACCGTAGGAATGTTGGGATTGTGATCCTGCGCATTTTGCCATTACTTGTGCTGCATGATGTCAAAAAATGAGATAGGCTTGCCAACTTATGGTCCAAACAGGTCATGTATTTGCACCAATCGTCAGCTAGTTTTTCTCATATTATAATGTTAGGCAGCACTGGTAATGGGAAACTGACATTCCAGCGGCCATTTTCCAGAAATGGTCAAGCAGAAGGAAAATGTATGTGATTTAATGTTTTTGCAAAAAAATTATGTTGATTTCTTTAAGGTTGTGACGCAAATATCTATCCCTGTCTCTTTAAGGCACTCTAGAATTCACAAGAAATTTCTGGGGACAAAATCTCTTGAAAATGTGTGAGAGAATTAGTCAGCTCTGCTTGATTGCAACTCTTTGGGTAGCGGAGGAAAAGTTGCCATTTAAAGAAGTTGCAATTTTCCAGTGACTTTTATATAGAAATATAGTAATTTTTTGTGAGGAAAATGTTGCAAATATGTGGAATTTGGGATTATGTGGATAGTGATTACGGGGAGTAAACTATTGTTACTGAAAATGGGCATGTATCTGATGTATCTGAATATGCTGCTGGTTTTGTTTTTTGCCTGCCTACTAACCCTCTTCATTTTCCATTCCTCAGTATGGTGGCAATCCCAGTTTACCTCAGGCACAACATCTCCTACAGAGAAGGCAGTGGGGGAAGATTTGATGTAACGATCGGACCAAAGCAGACCATGGGCAAAACTGTAAGTGTACTAGTCTAAACGTTGATTTATTTGTGTGAAAGTGCACATAGGCAGTTCTATGGCTCTATTCCTTTATTGTAGTAGATCATGGAACATCCAGCGTTTTAAGTATAAGAAGCAGAAATGAAAAGGCACTTTGATGTAATATGAATCAACTTTGTGCAAGACAGAAAAGCTAGAAACGCCCCTGTATGAAAATGCTTAGGGTATCTGAGAGACTTGACTGAAGTCAGATGTGAGACAAATGGCACTATCACAAATACCTTAAGCTCAAAGACTGTTAATGGAGCAAACAATTCAACATTCAGCACTTTCATATGCAGTTTTACATAGAAATTCCAGTTCACTTCTGGTGTTGAGATGCCCACCATGTTACCTGCATTTCAACCTTTGGGAAAGGGTTGTGTTTCCCCATAAGGTATATGCACATCTTAGACTTTATCATCTCTCAATAGCTTTGATGTCAAAATCATCGCTATTACTTTGACGTGTATTACTGCCTTGCCTTTCAGACATGACAGTCTTATTCTGGCATTTTCATTTTTTTTGTTTTGTTTTATATAATGTTACATGCTTCACTTGTTTTCCAAATATTTTAGCCTCTCAGGCGGTCATTTATATTTACTTTACATTTGGGTGTTGTTAAATGTCCCTTGAAATGAATGTTGCATTTAAAGCCAGTTATTTATGATCAAGAAGGCAAAATTTCTTTAATGCCTGATCATTTGATTCATGTTGAAACATCCACAGGTTGAAAATGTTGTGCTAGAAGTCCCTTTCCCCAAGTCGGTGCTGAATGTGACCCTGACCTGTAACCAAGGCAAAAACTCCTTTGACCCGGTGTCAAAGTTGATGACCTGGGATGTGGGCAAGATTGAGACCAGTAAATTACCAAACATCAAGGGCACGGTGAGTAGTGAAATACTATTGGTTGGTGGTGAACTGTCAAACATCATCACTTTCCTTGCTGCTACTGTTATTATTTGGATAGTTAATACAAGACAGAGGTTCATAGCAAGAAAATTGGCAATGTGGTGACACAGACAAGGGCAGGCAGCCTATTCTCACAGTGTTTGCAGAGGACCTTTGTTTCTAGGTATGAAAATGCTATTTTTTTTCCCCCACTGTTGGCTGTATAAGGTTTACACCCCTCATTAACTTATCCAGGAGTCCCATGTTACAATACTTTCCACTGATATTGTTTGAATCTTCTAACAAATTTTGGCACAAAATATGCCCCAAAAGCAATTAGATTATGAGGATTTTGGCAGTGAATCAGGATACCTAGTATTTTAGGCCTTTTCATATCGTAAGCAGGGTAATTTTACCCACTTAGCAACAATTACACAGTTTATACTTGAGTGGCTAAATCTCACCTATTCCAAGTTTTCAAAAGAATTTGTACCTATTAAAGAAAGCGTTTGAAATTCAAATCCAACCCCTTTCCCCACTCCCCATGACTGATTTTCTTATTTTATAGAAACTATGTAATATTGCATACTTTTATGTCTAATGACATCTTCATTCCTCTAAAAACTCAGCTATTGATAAATCTGTCATCAGTGATCTCATTGGCTTCATAGTCTTCTCACTGACTCATTCAGTAGTTCTTGAATTTAACTTTTCTTCCTTCAGTGTTACTGGAACATGGCTAGTTTATAAAGAGTGGTCTCTTTTTCTATTTTAGGCATTAACATTGTACATGATTAGCCCAAGTTCAAAGCTTTTACTAAGCCATAGACCAGCAAGCATCATTTAATAATACAATATTACATGAACAATGCAAAGACACATACATATTCCTCAGACACCCTTATTTCCACTCATCTACCAGTTACTCTTCTAGCAGACAAGCAGATCTTTGGGAACTAACACACAAATATGACATTGATGTTGTTATCAATCACTCTTTCACTTCACACTTCCTACCTCCTCTCACCGCCTTCACCAACCAGATTCTTTCTTCTTCCCCCCCCCCCCCCNCTCTACCCACTGAGGTGTTCACTGAAAAGATTAAAATGCCAGTTTACTCTATTATACTATGTTTTTCATTTCATTTTCCTTCAGATCACACTGCAGACAGGTGTTCCTATTCCAGAGTCCAACCCTACTATCACTGTGAGTATTCAGAGTATCTGTTAGCACTTTCCTGCAAAGTGCACACTCCAACACTGAAAAAACTGAAAGAGACTGGGTAGATTTTTGTATCACAGCTGAAAACATTATTTTTTTCAAGTCTTAACCATGTACATTTTCCTTCCGCCTCACCATGTCTAAGAAAGCACTGCCAGAATATTGAGATTTTTACCTTCCCATTACTCATGCTACATGTCATCATAAAGCGAGAAAAGCTAGCAGATGACTGGTGCAGACCAGCACTCTAACTGTCAGGACCAGTCCATGCCTGGCCTATCTCGCTTTTTGACAGAACTCAGCACTAGTAATGGTGGTGTATACAGGGGAAAATCCTGACATTCCTCGTGTTTTTTCAGAAACTGACAGGCAAATTTTTATGAAAAAATAATGTGAACTTATTCGGCTGTGAAGCAAATAACTATCCCTGTCCAGTTTAGAATATCAGGCCATCCTGTTCCAGCAGGAAGCATTCCTTGTTAGCCACTGTTTGTGAGAAACTGAGTGAATTACACCTGGACATGCAAATTACAGAAACACATAGTGCAAAATAGTAATATTACTTAGTGTACATCAAATTCCAACTTCTTCTTCAAATGCTTTATCATACTTATGACAAGATGTGGGTAGCATTAATCTGAAAAACGTGCTTAATACTACTAAATGTCTTATAGTCATATTTTTGGATTAAATCATTTAGTCCTTTTCCAACTGCTACAAGATGGTGCTCTGCTCTTCCCCTTGCAAGCAACCCCCACTCCTGACTTACTTCATTCAAAGCCAGACAAAGACTTGTGATTCATTATTAACCAGTTGCAACATGATCCTACACAACACTCAGTCTTGGTTGCTTTTCTATGGACTGGTCTGAGGCAGGCAACCCTTATCATGGGTCATCTGAAATGTGTTTAATATGAAATAATAATAATAATAATAATACATAGCATTTATGTAGCGCTCATCCCTGTAGATACAGGCTCTGAGCGCTTTACATAGAGAAGTAAATAAGATTATATAATATTCAGCTCACACACCCAAGCATACTACACTCTGTACACATGTACTGCAATGCAGATGTTAAAAAAAAAAAAAAATGGTTTCGCAGACTGTCATAGTCGACCAAGATATTGTTTGAACAAATGTGTTTTGAGAAGTTTCTTAAAAGTACTCAGACTATTTTCTTTACGAATAGTTTTAGGCAGTTTATGGTCCTGAAGACGTAAAAGCTCTTTCTCCAAATGAATCAGTTGGTGCCATGAATTTCATGTAAGCATATTTGGGTGTATCACAAAATGAGCAATTTTTTTCAGTTTGTTGCTTTGTTCAAAGCATACCTTCTCAACATGTCTTTTTGCCTTCCTTGATACCAGCTCATTCACGATCTCGTCCATCATTTCATTACCTACCAACTTTGTCTGTCCATCCACCCATCCATCTTTCATTTGTCACTCCATTTACCCATCAGTTCGTCTATCCCTCATATAGTCTAGGACTTGTTTTTTTTTGTCCACTATTTGAGCAGCATCCTAACTTTGCCCTTTTTTGCCTGTCTGAAGGTGATGTTCACCATTAATACTCTTGCCGTATCGGGTCTTAAGGTCAACCGCCTGGACATGTATGGAGAGGTTAGTATCTAATGATCCCATTGACCTGTTGGTCATATCAAACAGGGCTGGATTAGAATTGTAACCATCTATCTCAAAAATGAGGACTGGGATGTCTAGCTAATATTTTGAAATAACTTTATTTGCCCTTTCTCAGAAAACAGGGTGAGTAGTATAGCTTTTATATCTTCCCCAGGATGTAAAACATTTTGTGACATAGATACCTTTTGGTTGCAATTGCTTATTCTCTACCTTTTTTGAATGGATTAGTGGAAAGATAAGCCAGCTCAAGTGTCTTATGTCACCTCCCATTTTGTCATATATTATTATGCTAAAGAATGTGATAATGTCCTCGGCATAATGGTCACAAAAGGCTTAAGGTGCGAAGTGTACAACCTATCACCATTAGAAAAGATATGTCATTTTCCCAGAATATAGTGGTAACTTGGTATGCAAGTACTACATCCTAATCCTCAACTTGATATAGAGGGTTACATGTCATTTGTTGACCTAAAGTAAAGTACATTCATTCAGAGGCATTAGGACAAGGAATTTATTTATGAATGCAGTCATGAGTGATAAGACTTGTGAGGCATCACAGCTTGCTGTGTGTTTGGCAGGTCATGTATAGAAAATTTACAGTAATCAGGGAAAGGAGCCAGCAGACCTCTAGAGCTTGCAGTAGCAGTGTTCATACATG
Source organism: Ellobium chinense (assembly GCA_033807755.1). Classification (NCBI taxonomy): domain Eukaryota; kingdom Metazoa; phylum Mollusca; class Gastropoda; order Ellobiida; family Ellobiidae; genus Ellobium; species Ellobium chinense. The sequence goes on from JAWQUT010000207.1 coordinate 1,042,994, forward strand.
TCCTTAAAAGACTTTATTTTATCAGGTAGCTCGTATTAAAGAGTCCTAAATTTGAAAGTTCAGTGTTAGGTCCTTTGAGAAGTCATTTGATTCCACTGTCAAGAATTACTGATACATTGTCTTTGTTATGTCAGTGTTAAAGACAAGAATAACTTAATTCTTTGTTTAAATCTTTGCATTTCTCTAAAGAGTCGTACCGAGGACATTAAAATATCCTTTAGCTTTTGGTTTGAAATTTCTGTACGATTTCTAAAGACAGTGAAGAAAAGGTAGGGAAATGTTTTTCTCAAGAACCCCACAACATAGACGGCCTGGCCTGAGAGTTGAACACAGAAACCTTAGATTTGAAGTCTTCAGTTTCTGAACAGAAATGAATTTAAATAGATTTCCGTTCTGTTTTTTGTATGACTATCATTCAAAACTCTTCCAATTAGCACAAATATTGCATCCAAGAGCTAAGAAAAATTTCAAAATCTTTTTAGTTTTGCCATCCCTTGGTTTCATTTTTTATCATTTATAGTGTATTTTGTAATTATTCGGGGTTCATAGACCACTCTTAGTTGTTATGCATGCATGGTCATCTGCGCATCGCAAAACACAACTCCAACAATAATTCATTTGGCATTCTACTTTTCCATTGTCAGAGGAATGAAATTGGCTGATATGGTCTGTTACCCCGGCTTTTATCAGCTGATGCATCTGTTACTTTAGGAAGCGAGAATTGATGATTTAATCACAAGGCTATTTACATTTACACTTTGCTGAAATGGCATATGAGCATTGTTGGAGTTGACTAATTAAGAGTGATTTACTGTCATGTTTGCTGTAACTCATCAGTGTCTGTTTTTGTGGTTTTGTTTGTTTTTATTTTCCATTCAAGGAACCAGCATGTTTACTGTGCTGTTTCCATGTATAAATGTTTTAAATCTGTGGTCATTGTACGTAGGAGTATCGTACCACCATGGTCCTTTCCTGTATTTAAGTGTTGGCATTGAATTTACTTGTTACTGGTTGATGTGTTGTTGGCTGGGTGTTTTAAATCTGTTGCCGTAGATTTCATTACACTATGGCTGTTTCATACTTCTGACTGTTTGGGGGCATCTCATTTATGAGTAAAATCCTCACTACACCTCTTTTTGTGTCTTCAGTAATATGCTTACCACATTATTATCTTCTTCTATCATGTAGGGAGTCTCTCTGAAGTTTATATCTTATTTCCCTTCTTTCATCTTTCTAGGAACTATCTCGTAAATGGGTATGCATTAATTCTTCTTTTGATGTTCTAAGTTAAAGAAACTTCTGTTTGTTTCATTTGTGTTCTATTCTTTTCACGCCTTTATGGAATTTGTCTCAATTTGTGTCCTTTTTCTTGCACATCTTGCTTCTTTTTTTTTCTTTCTTTCCCTAAGCCGATAAGAGGCAATCATTGACTTGCGCACTTTATTTTCGATATTGGTTTATTTTTTATTTGCCTTGTCTTAAACTTCATTTCTCTCTTTCTTATGTTTTCTGTTTCAAATCTGATGTGCACTCCAGCTAGATAACTTTTCAGTCAGATCCCCGTGTCTTGTTCAGATGTGAGGTAGCTCTCACTTAAATCTCTCCATCTCCCAAACTTGTTGTTGTTCAGTCTGTTGATTGGTGAAATTGTGATTATTTCATAGCTAGGTTGATTTTTTTATATAAATATTTTCTTTGTATTCTGATTTTAATTATCATTACAGCAAATGAAGGTAAGCGCAGATAGTTCCATTTGGCTTGTTTTGGCATCCCGATAGTAATTATGATGGACTTGATAGTCAGTGTATATAACTTAGTGCAAAACATCTCAATCTGTAGTATTCTTACTCCACACAGCATTAAATTCGATCGAAACTGGCAGACTCGTATTTCAGAGGGCTTGACTGTAGTTGTAAAATATCAATGGACTAAGAATACAGGGCCTGGGATTGTAGTATTTGAGTTGATCAGGTTCTTGATTTTGAGATTATCACATCTTGCTGCATTCAAAATCTCATTTATCACAACTTTGACCACAATATTTGACATCTGTATCACCATCCATCATTTTTGTCACCATGAAATATTGCATGCCTGTATCACTCACTCGGTCACCTCTGGAAGTGGAGATGTGCAAAGTACATAGTTTGTGGAATGTTTGTTTAGCCACATGTTCTTCTAAGTCTATTGTCTGCAGATTTCAAATATTTTAAACGGGATGCTTTTGTACTGTATCTCACATGAACTCAGCTGCTGACATGCTGTGTAAACTATGGCCTGCAAAGGGCCATTGACTGTTGAGACTTTCAAATGAAATAAAAAGAGTACTTTACTTTGTTGTTCAGTCTCATGTGTTACCATGAAACTAACACTACTGTTTCATGATGTCCTAAATGACAAAAAATACAAAACTGCCCATTCTTTCCCCTCTCCTCACCCATCTTTGAAAAGGCTGCTCCAACCCAGTTACAAATAAATTGTTTAACAGTTTTAATTATCAATTCAGGCTCACTTTTCCTCTCTCTTAAGATGCAACATGCTTTATTACGTGGTCAAAATTGTTTCCTGCTTAGCACAAGCACACTCCCATTGACAGTCCCAGCCGCTTTGTTCCAGATCAAACACATTCTGGATAACCCAAAACTTCTGGTAACTTACCCTGAATAGCTTGATCCTAAGGGTGATTGTGCCTCCAAGTTCCACATATGTACCGTTGGTGTTTAGAAAAAAATATATTTATTATTGAGTCTATATATACATATGTGTTAGGGAGAGGGCTAGAGCATAACTAAGATATATGGCTGGTTTGTAATCTATGTCTAGTCAAAATAGTAACACAGACTACCCAGATGTACCCTCTGATAGTAAGTATATCAGAAAGTCATCAGGTTTAAGATATAACATAAAGATCGGGTTGAAGAACAAAGGGATCATAATTAACCTTTTCCTGGCCTGAGGACCTAATTTTTCATAACATCATTGTGTCGTTAAGCTTTTGAGTCAGTTTGTGAATTGGAATAATGCCAACAGGGCTTGTTTATAATACTGAAAAAAATTGTTTACATATTACATATATTACAAAGTGTGGATATGGCTTATTTTGTTTTATGCAGTTTTCACACAGACTGTTAATTATAATTGTCTTTTAAACTTGTCTGTAGTATTTGTGATACTTTGTAATGTAATATTAAATATACATAATAGTAGCTAAAGGAGATAGTATGTGGGGGTAAATGTTTGCATTTGGTGAATGTGGACTGAAATATTGTAACTGGGAGACGGTCATGATTACTCTCTTATGCATGAGGCTGTAAATTATCACAACACTTCATCCTGTCCCATTCACCTACATCTGCACAATATTTTGTTCACCCTTTAGAAAATTATAAGAGACACTTATTTGTAACGGTTAGTAAAAAGTATTTCATTTTAAAGATTTCATAGATTTTAGCACCATTATTGTATACCAGACAGTGGCTAGTCTAATTTTTATCCTTTCCATTGTTAGCATTGAAGTGGAAGTGTAAAAGATTTCATGGGATTTCAGTGTTCATGACCAGTAAATGTAATGTTTATGATTAAACATGATTGTTCATGACCAGCTGGTTTAATGTTTATCAAAACTGGTACCAAATTTTGGTATCAAAGCTATGAACCCCAGTGAAGGAATTCGTGAGCTTGGCATTATGAATATATACTCTCTGTCAAGATTTGTGTCCTTTTCTTTGTGTGTGTGCATGTCTGATGGCTATGGTGTTGGACTTGAGTCTTGTCTCTGGGAGTCTTGAAAAGCATGTCAGGTGTTGTTTTCTCTAGGTTTCCACATGGCCAATGTTGTCTTTATCTGGACTCATTGTTTACTTAGTGCTAAAGCAGTTGTACAATTGTTATTTGATTAGGATTCTAACTGCCATTATTGACATATGATGTATTCTGCAAGATTGAAATTCTATGAAAAGCAGAACTTGCCACTGTTTTGTTGGCATGAAGAGATCAGATTTCTTATTCATAATAATGTTTTACAGAATTAAATTTTTGAGCATTCCGTGAATTCTGATACTCAGGCCTAAGCTTCTGAACTATATGATGCTAATATTTTTGACATAGTTTGTGAAACTCAACCTTATGTATTAACATGATGAAAACTGTATAATCTATCATCGTTGGGTTCAGATATATAAAATATGTGTAAATCACCAGTTGTAAATCTCTCTTATATATTTACCACTGTAACGTTTATAATAAGATCACATCTCTTTGGTACTGATAGAGATTAAACAGGCATGCAGAACACTGAAAATATTCAGAAAACTAAAAATCTAGATTTGATTCAAGGGTGTTTTAATGAGCAGACAAGCAGGAAAAGTTACAAAGTATCTTCCACATTATTAAACAGAGATCTATATCATGTTGTTGGTGTCTTGAAATTTTGCCACTGGCCATTGCCATCCATGGTTACAGACTGAGCGTTTTCCAAAGCAGCAGGGCCGCTTCCTTTTCTTGATTTTGTACTCTGTCCCAAGAAGATTATGTTTGCCATCTGTGTTTGCATCTTGGTCAGCGGAATTACTTGAATAGTTACAACGCAAGCTTTATGAAAATTGGACATAAGATTGAACCTTGTCTGGTGTAGAACTACAGTATTAAAATTCCATGTAGGTCTTGATGTAATAGTGATTGTGGGAATTTCCCAAAGATTTTTTTAGCATTGCACTTATGTATCTCCTGTTCTTTGAGTGCACATAAACATGTGCATTTGCCCGCATGTATGTTTTCATGTGTGTTAGTGTTTGCACATGCTAGTGTGTGTGTTTTTGTGTTTTGCATACTTGTTTGCTGTTGTCATCTGAAAGAATGTAACTGTGTCTACGCACCTTGAGTGTACCTAGGGGATTGGGCAGTATACAGATGTCATCTGTTACTGTTATTGCTTATACTTACCTCTTTTGGCCCTGTGATACTCTCCAGTGAAGTTCTTTAAGGTTTCAAAACTTTTATTTCATGTTGTACTTTAGTCTTTTTTTTTTTAAACTTTACGACAACCTTCATAGATTTGAAGAATAAACAAAGGGTTTAAATCTTACCTGTCCTTCTCTTTCTATTTACAGAAATACAAGCCATTCAAGGGTGTGAAATACATCACAAGAGCTGGAAAGTTTCAAGTCCGGACATAGTGGATGTTTTCTCTTAGTTTTATTTATTTACTGTTTGCTCATTATCTTGTTTTGCTGTATGTACAACTTCCTCGTGTTTTAAATGAAGCTGTGCGGTGCAAGCCAAATCCAGAATTATTGATAAGTGGAAGTCATTCTTTTGTGAACTGATTCTGGAAAAGTTTTTTTTGTAGATAACTAGATACAGTGAAATGTTGACAAAGGATAGCCTTTAACCCTTTCAGTGCCAGGGATCACAAAAAAATTCTTGAAGTATCGAAAGAATTTGCAGTCTTCTTAAGCATAAATCTCTTTGTTTTTTCCTAGGAAGGTATATAGAGTGTCAGTTTATAACCAAATAAAATGTAGTAATGATGAAGTTTTGGCCATTACTTCTTTCTATAAAACAATGATGTCACAGGTTTTGGGCGTACAGCAGTGAAGAGATTAACGTAAAAGGTCCACACTATATTTTGACATGATTTTGTACCTCAGTCATTTCTTTTCAAAGAACATAGAATGTATATCTTTACCTTCACTGTGGGTTTATAATGTTATGTGATTTTTTTTTCAGACTTTTCCTAGCCAGATCTAAGCATAATCTTTTTTATTTTTAAAACTTTTGGTGTATTTTATGGCCTGCAGTTAGCCCAAGCAAAGACTCAGAAAATCCGGATAACCAGAACACTAACTGATTTCTGTAGTGGATCATTACTTCCCCTTAACCCAATTCAAGGATCATTATTTCCCCTTAACTCACATTATGAATCAGTTCTCAGGGAAGAGTTAATGTGTTGCTTGCATTTTCAGAAAACTTGGAATGTGATCATTTATCTGTTAGCTCTAATGATGATGTACTATTTTGAACTCAGAGAACTGAGATAGGCCTAATCAGAAAGCTGATCCAGGCCTGCAATTGCCTTTATTCTATCTGATTTCTAGCAAAGGGGGAATTTAAACATAGAAAACTGTTGTCATGCATTGTGAAAGCCAGATACGAAAACCAGCTGATAACATTCAGAAAATGGTTCATACAAACGAGTTATAAACTAGTGGGTTTGTTGTGCAACACGTTCAAATACACTAACTGGTTTTAGACACACACCAGGTTAACCAGTTAATTCATCTAGAATTTGCCCAGGCCTAGTCTTCAGACTTAAAAAAAAGATATTCTGCAGAACCATATGAGGCACTGTGATTGTTTTTTCTTTTTATTTCAAGACTTACTGAATGTGCATTTATTAATGTTCATGTTTCGTGAAACTAGTAGAGGTGGATCCATTCTTCTATGGTCCAGAAAGTCTTCTTAGAGATGTACTTTGCTAAATTTTCTACTGATGGAAATTTTTCTTTTCTCATGCACAGGCCATTCAACCACCACATTTTCAACTTTTTGCTTCCCACCATTCCAGTAAAGTTTTCACATGATTTTGTCATTAAAAATTAGTCGAAGATGTCTTATATTTTTTAAACTGCATACCTGGAATGAGTGGGGTAGTAATGTTTATGTTTTGTGGAATTAGTAGAGGTGGATCCATTCTTCTGTGCTCCAGAAAGTTCTCTTAGAGATGTACTTTGCTAAATTTTCTAATGATGGAAATTTTTCTTTTCTTATGCACTGGCCACTGAACCACCACATTTTCAACATTTTGCTTCCCAGCATTCCAGTAAAGTTTTCATATGATATTGTCATTAACACTAGTAGCACTAGCTGACCACGCGCTATACAGCTCGCTGGCTGTGTGACCTAGTTTTACCACTGTTCAGGGATGCTACTCTTCCGAGAATTTTCGGAAATCCGAGAATATCGGAAGCTCTGAGAATGCCATCCGAGGTCTATCTGAGAACATGTGATGACTCTCAGAAAAACTGAATTCCCAAGATCTGAAATTTTATCGGAAGTTTCGGGTACGGCCCCCATACGGATAGATCAGTATTCACAATAGACATAAGCGTTTCAGTATAGCCGGTGTATGGCTTGACAAAAATATTTATAAAACGCGTAACTAAGTCCCAAACTGTCGTGCAGGGGTTGTTTTGGTTTTGAAAGCACATTTGGAACACGAAAACACATGAGACTCACAAATTTGGCATTACACTTTCCAGTGCACGCTTTCTTCTGCGGAAAATGCCTTGTAATCCTAGCTGCGGCAGCACTAGAATTGCCTAATCGTTCGTCGCTCTTGCTCACCTTCTTGTGGCAATGTGTGGGTTAGGCTCATAGGCTGGTCGACTTCACAGAACATGTAAATCTATGTTGATATGCGAAGATAGTCTGAATCGTGATTGAGAGTAAGAGATCTAGGCAGCAAAATCTTCTAAGGACATCCTAGTAGTATCTAGGGACTTTCCAAATGAAGTGTTCACTTATCAGCACTTAGAGAAACAAGATTTTGAAGCAGCCTGCCTTAGCCTTTGTGTTTACAGTCAATTTCTGACATTGATGGAGAACATGTTTGAATGACTAGTTAGAAGAATCACACTATGTGAGTTTTATTCAAACAGTCTTATCTGCTGCCTGATCCATGATAATCAAGGGGTTGGCAAGTCTGCTTTTGATTTCTCTACTGTATAACTATGTATTTAATTTATGCATCTTCATTCTTAAAAAGATTTCTTTATTGTTCAAGATGGCTTTATTTAAAGATCAAACATGTTTTGGCTCTTGGTTCCTTGAAAGTAGAAGTTTCAGATTAGAGACGCCAAGTGCACATGATTTTGCGGGAACTGGGAAGCCGCGAAAGTTTCAGAGAATTTTACACAAAGTGAGTGGCATGCCTGCAATGTTATAACTGATCAGCGCACACAGCCTAATGGTTAGCACCCCTTGCCAGGATACACGGCTGCATAAATACGATCGCCACAGGTAGAGGTTGGTTGAGTGATGCGTATGTATACTATTGCCACGCTGAACGGTAGCGAGCGCATGGTAGTATATATATTATCACCGATTCACAAGGGTTAAAAATTAGTTGAAGAAGTCTTATATTTTTTAAACTGCATACCTGGAATGAGTGGGGAAGTTTTTTTTTTTACATTCTTAATGCATTTTCAACATTTTGCTCTTCAGCATTCCAGCAAATTTTCAGATAATTTTCTCATTTGTTGAAAGAGTTGTTGTTGTCGTTGTTTTTAATTGCATGCCTAGTATGGGTGGATTGGGATTATTTTCTTGATAAATTCAATCAGAAAATGTCTTGCATTCAGTTGAAATGAGGCATAAGTCACACTTTCATTAAATGAAGTTTTTGATATCAGTCAAAAGATGATTTTACATACTTTCACCAGGTGAATAAAAATTAAAGCTAGCATTATTCTTGCCCAAGTTTTAATAATTTGTTTGAAGGACATCAGAAGATTCCAATGCAGTAGAGAAAATTCTGAGAAAATCACACTTAAAGGACACAGCGGAAATCATATAATCCACCTCCCAAGAAAATCTCAGATATTCACAATGAATTTGTCCATAAAATTAGTAGTATATTGGAGAAGAATGATTGGGCATTTTTTCTGCAACCGCCGAATAGTAGAAATTTAAAGCCTTAATCACTTTTTAAGCCTGACAATTCAGTTCTTAGTCTAGCAATATAAGCCCTATTTCAACTGGCCCCAAGACAAACAGTGTTATGGCATGTGGTGACAATAATCATAAACAGTACAGTGCAATTTGTGGAGCCCATTATTTTTTGTTGTTTTGTGCTGTGACATCAGCTTTGTGGGTCCACTATGATGTGAATATTTGTTATGTTAATGTTTCCATTCTGGTCACTAATATGTGTTTTGAGAGCCCAACAGCATGTGAGCATGTATTCACATGATCATTTATGTCATCTATATCGTAGGCATCAGATTTCTTCCTTATACATTTTCACTGAATTTGTGTTTATGAAAGGAATTCTTTTGTTTCCCTAATGTTTTGAGAGTTAAGTAAACCCTGGTGTGAATAGTCCCAGTTACTATATGAAATATTTCAGTAAAGAACTCCTGACTTCAGCTGTCTTAAATATTACTTGTTACTCCTAAATTAAGGGTTACAAACATTTCTTAGCCGGCACATATTTGATGCCACTCTATCTGAGACTCACCCACCCAGCCATTGTCAAGCATGTGTACAATGAGGTGAATCAGCAATTCATAATTTCGTCATGAGATACCCTCTTCTTGTATCCTCCTGAAATTAGCAGTGCATATCCCAAGGGGTAAGCTGTCCCCAGATGGAGAACCCTTGTTCAGATTCAAGGCATGGGACCAAGGGGCTGTTATTGTGATAAAATTGTTGGTTGAGTTTGTGTGTAAAATAATTGTGATTGAAATCGTCTTTGAATGCATACTTTATAGTAATGAATGTGTATTGTCGGGTTAGTGCAAACCATGTTCCTGTATGTCTGATTGGTGCAAATTATGTAATGAATGTATGCACATGTATATAGATAGATATGTGTCGCATGTGTGTCCAGTGAGTGTCCAGGCAGTCCCCACAAGTATAATAAAAGAAATCTAGTACATTTTATGGCCTTTGACTATGAATAAGTCATTCGAGAGAGGGGGATAAGGAGAGAGAGAAAGAGAGAGGGAGGGAGAGAGAGAGAGAGAGAGAAAGAGAGAGGGGAAAGAGTGGTGACAGTGTTGAGTTTGATAGTTTTGATGATAGATTTACTCTTTTCAGCCTCATATTTCAAGCAGTTTCTACCGCTTTAATACAACATTTCATGACATTCTTGAATTCAAATCAAAAGTGAGTTTTGAGGTCTGGATGCCCTTAAGAGCCATGTCGTGTAGAGTTACCAAAAAATATAAATTATATGTTAAGCATTTATTATGATAATATTTCCATGTACTTAAGCTTTCAAAGTCAGAGCGAGGTGTGAAAAATTGCTCCAAGTAGACAAACTCTGTACAGGCAGAGCTGGATGAAAACATAAATAAAACAAAGTTAGGGAAAATAAGAGAGATGTGCCAAAAAAGTTGAGACAGAAATGATGAGAGACATTATAACTTAATTGACATATATAGGGTGCCCCTCTTGCCCCTCCTCTCCTCCCCACCAAAAAAAACAACAACAAACAAACTTCAAACTTCAATGATTTCAAAAACTGAAATCTTTTGCTGCTGAAATTATATACACATTAGCAGATGGATTTTGCCTGCTAATTTTGCAAGTTTCAGTGATCTAGGTGCTATGATTATACAGTATCACAGCTGAAAAATTTAAAGCATGTCAACCAAAAGCATTGAGTGTGCAATCTAACATAATGGTCTCAAAACTTCACTTTTTCACTTTTTTATTTAATATTTATTTGCTGTAACTTAGTGTAACAAAAGTATAGCACCTAATATAATGATGAAAATTGCAGTAGATATATATTATATTTGTCTTTTCAGTGGGCTTAAAATTTTATCCGGCCCAGTAGATCATGTGATCACATAGTCTGAAGAAAACACTAGAAAGCTCTACATTAGGATTATCTGCTCAAACATTTATGATTCATCCCATGGAAGGATGCATTGGAAAGGATCACTCTTACTTGTGTAAAATTTTATTTTGTGAGTTTTAATTGTATCATTGATATTTCCAGTTTTTTGATGGAAGTCTAGTGCTGGTTTTGTTGTGGTTTTTTTTTTTTTTGTTTTGAAGCTTACCAGATTTACACATGCTGTCCAAAAATACTTTAGAAATGTCCTATCTTTGTCAAAATTTCTGTTTTATTTGCAAAATACTATAAAGTACAAAGTGATAATGCAATAAACACAGAAAATTGAAAAACAAACAAACAAACAAACAAAAAGAGCATCGGAATGTGTAAAGTTAACACACCTGCATGAATCAGAAGTAAAAATGTGTAATTTATATACGAGAAGTGTAAGATTTCAACAGTTTTCACTGAGCAAGACGCATTTTAGAGGATTAAAGTTTGTTTGTGCTGACTTCTACAGGCATTTTCCATACAGGTAAGGTCTGAAGGAAAGTTGGAGGGCATACAATATTTTTACATCTGATTCCTCATAATTTTTTTGCATCTGTTTTCTATTATTTTTTGCGGACGGTACATGAATTATAAACCTATTATCAGAACCGAAATTCTCAACAAAATAATTATGCAGATGGACCTCCTTTGTAGAACACAGCCTTGAAGACAACTCTCGGTCTTTTATGTCAACACAGATAAAATAAAGTCATATCTTTAGGATTATAAAATAAAGTCATATCTTCAGACTTATAAAATAAAGTCATATCTTCAGAATTGAAGTTTCCAAGTGAATATAAAAACGCCTCCCTTATATGACATACTTTACTGCACAAAGTTTTCTTAGTAAATTATGGTTTATTCTGATAATAAATACTATAGTACATATACAATTGAACATAAAAACATGAGCATTAACAGTTTAACATACATGCACTTTCTTAAAGAGAGAGGGCTTATAATAACAATATTTTTTTTTTAAAAAAGGCGAAATAAACCTGCAATTCAAGTGAATTAACGAAAAGAATGAAAATAAGCAAAGGACTTATATAAAGCTGTTGCTTGATATATAATTACTGGAATATTACATATTATTCAAAGCTGTGCCTCCCTATTTGGTGGGCTGCGTCAGTTTGAGAAAGTACAAAGCCTAAATAAAACCTAGTGGCTGCTTTACTTCATTTACAAATATGTTCTGTACTCTTTATGGACTCATAACAACCACAAAAAGTCACTTGGATACAATACCGCGATAACTGCCAAAATCGAAATATTACCTGTCAGTTATGCTATATACTAATTATGTAACCTTCTTCATCGAAATTTATTGAAGTTAGATGTCAGAGATTTTGATGGAATAAAGCCTTTGGGAGACCAAAGGCATCAAAACCCAAATTTCTATCAGGGTGACGCTTATGGGAGGCTCTGCGTCCAAATGATGAAATACAAAAATACAAAATCTACCATCATTATTTATTGACTTTGTTGGAATGTGTTACAATGAACTGCATTACATTATCATAATCTCATATCATATTTCAATATACGTCTTTCACATATACACACAAAATATGAATGAAATACAATAAAGAGTCATTGCCATTTGCCACGGTACCATACCCTACTTCCAACTCCACAGCCAGACACACAATCCTAAAAAGATATCTAGTTAATAATAGGAGTTGGAACTGACTTTCCCAAAGAACTACAATGTAATTGTAACCTTCCACCCACCGAGCCGAATCCACAAAATTGAGGTTTGACAAAATGACGCGTAAGTTGAGATGAGTCGCCTTTTTATTAAAGAAACAGGGGTAGTTACTTGCCTCACAACCTAATAAGACCACATTATGTTTTCATAAAATTTAAACCGCGTCTATTTCTCCTTTTTCATGACATTTTATGAGAAAACATTGCATCGGAAGAATGTCGGGATTATCACCCTGCACACGCCGCCATTAATCATGCTTCGTGACGTCAAAAAGCGAGATCGCCTACCAGATGATTAGTCCAGACGGTTTGCGCATGCCCTTGCACCAACTGTCTGCTAGCTTTCCTCGCTTTATGACGTCAAGCAGCAAGAGAAATACTCGCGTACGTAAGTTGAAAATCTCCATTTTCCAGTGGTGTTTTCTCAAAAAGGGTCAAGCGGAAGGAAAATGTACGCGGTTTAAAGTTTTTGTAATAATAGGTTGCAGGAGCCTAATTGAAAATGCCTCTTTGGGGCATTTGACAAAATATTCTCCTCAGACTACATGAATGTTCCGAAAAGGCAAGGACTAGTCTGTAAGTCTGGAGCCACCACTGTGGTAAAATTCTATACTGTTTTCAGTAGGGGTCCTTTGGAAAAAATTTTCGCAATTTCAGTTTACATGATAAGGGGGTCCCAAATTTGGCATACCAGCTGCTCGCAGAAACTGAATCCGCTTAGACCCTTGAAAAGAGCTGCCTGCCAAAAATCTTTATTTAACAAATTCACCGATGTATCTCACAACTTTTGCGGTGTAGTTTTATGTTCTACAATTATTTCTACACAATCTGTCCAAAGGACAGATTTTTTACTCTGCTATTATCGACTCGGATAGTCGACACATTTTTATCCAATTAGGCTCCTGCAACCTAATAATGTTGAATTCTTTTAGGCTATGCATTATAGAGGAAATACCTTTCCCTGTCCTTGTCAGAAAGTCAAGGGATATGACGCTGACAATGAAACTCAGCCGTTTCATAAGAGGATGGAGTCAGATGCATATTTTAGAAAGGTTGCATATAATAAAAATATGAGTATTAAAGCTGTATTTTTTGTCACAGACTATGAATGCCCATGTATGTAAACAAAGTTATACATTATTGACGACTATACAATGGTGTCTGAAAAGTGAGCAGTCCTGCGATAACGTTTAGGCCTATGATGTTAGTCTACTCTACTTAATCACATCACATTCCCAATAACCGCAACTCCCACTTAACTGCAACGTTGTCTTCATAACAAAAATGCTATATTTCTACATAAAAATCACTAGATAATCGCAACTCGATTTAACTGCAACTTATTCTGTACTCCCGAGGAGTAGTGATTACGCAGTGTTGACCATAGTTTCACATTCTTTCTCCATCATTCTCACAGTTTCAAAATGTGGTGCTTATATATAGTTCATAGTTTTTGGAAATACTCGCACAGGTACTTCATTATTCTTAGGACTAATACTGAATCCAATTGATATCCATACAGATAGTTCACAGCAAAATACTATAAATGCACAGAGATCATTAGTAAATGCATTGTTCTGGATTCTGGGAAAGATAAGAAACATCATCCCTAGTACAAAAAAAAACACCAAAAACCAACATACATATAATATCACAAGGCGAATGGATGGATGGATGGATGGATGGATAGGTTTTTATATGAATCAAACTGAAAGAAAATTGACAATAGAAGCCAGTATTGGTTTAGTCTACAATGAGTCATTATATTTTTTTTCAACTGCAAAGAGTGATCATTGTCAAATCGCGCCCTGGGTGACAAGGCCTCACGCCAAGCTATTTTCTGCTGTGGTTTCGTATTATCGACAACCAAACGACACTACTTTAAAAACGGCCTTAGGTCACATTTCACACTTCTGAGAGATCGTGGAGGAAACGTTTTCTTTCTTATGGCAAAGCAAATCAGAATCAGCGTGTATCATTGCAACTGCAGTTTTGAAGGAAAAATATTGGCGCATTTCAGTTTTCTTTAAAATGGGCCTTGATCTCAGAACAAAGTGCGACCTTTATTTAAAAAATGGTTTAGGGTTGACTTAGGCTATTTCCGAAGCACATTGAAGCAGTTTTGTGCTAGCGCAATTCACGTCGCAGGGACTTTTTATATCCGCTTTCTTTCTTTCTCTCTCTTTCTCTCGCCTTCCTCCTTCCCTTTCGTCTGTCTGTCTGTCTGTCTGTCTGTCTGTCTGTCTGTCTGTCTGTCTGTCTGTCCTGTCTGTCTGTCTGTCTGTCTGTCTGTCTGTCTGTCTGTCTGTCTGTCTGAGACGGAAGAGGACCCAACAGATGGGGACCATCTCAAGGCGTCTCTGACAAAGGGATGGAGATTTCTCAATATCCCGATTTCCATTTCGTGCGGCGTCCGGGTAGAGTGAGTTAGCGTCCTCAAAAAGCGCAAAAGCTAATGAGATGAATGGTTATAGCTAGACTTTCAAAAGCTTCACGTCCACTTTGATGGTGTCCAAGAGCCTGTCTGACCATTCTGTGACCAGCAGTTCCATCCGGTTACTGTTCTTGTTCTTGAAGGCCTCGGCGATGAGTCTGGCTGCGTCCATGTGAGACAGACCAACGGCCGGCTGCCCGTTGACCTCCAGGATGATGTGACCTACTTTCAGACCGCCGGATTCGTAGGCTGAACCTCCGGGCTGGCGGAGTGAAGAGACATGTACCACAATCACAGTTTGATACAAATTGTAATGACAAGGGTGAAATGGGTATGGCATAGAGTTAATAAAGGTTCTGGAGTTCGTATAACTGTCAGGCCACTTTTCGTACGACCACTAGAGCGCCATACTTTGTAAGGCAAGAGAGACGGAGAGGGAAAGTTTAGGTACATTATCATAATCACAGTCAGACACACATTACAATAATGCGGATGAAATGGGTAAGGGATGCAAGTAATAATAGCATTGGAGCCTGTATCACTCTCAGCTGATTTTTCGTATGATAGTGGAGTGCCATACTTTGGAGAGAAAGTAAGAGAGAGAGAGAGAGAGAAAGAGAAAGAGAGAGGGAGACAGAAAGAGAGAGAGAGAGAGAGAGAGTATTCAACTTGGTAGAAAATAAAATATGCATTCAGTTTTGGCGACTGACGAAACTAAAAGCAAAAATCTCATATTCCTAGTGCTAAATAACAACGTAAACTCTCTTCTTTCTTTTTTTTTTCTCTCTTGCCCCATACAATATAGTGTTCTAGATAGCCCGGCTCGTGACAATGTGACATACGGGAATATGGCAACACAGACCAGAGATATTAAATTTTCCATGGGGTCAAGAAGAAATACTAAGGTTGTACCGGGTATTGATTGTATTTGCTAGATTGGCCCTGTAGTAGTACTGTACTGCTGTGCAAGAGCTTTGTAATTTATACTAGAATAGGTATACACTAATTCATAATATTATGACTTGAGACGGGTTTTGAAAAAAAAAAGTCAGTATACTTATATGGCAGGGGATAACAGTAACATTAATTAAAAATTACGGCGAATGTTAGAAGTATCATGGAGATGGTGCAGGCACATCGAAGTGAATAATGAACATTTGCCTTTGAATAGTGCATAATATTTAATTGGCAAATATCCGCCGGCATAAAAGCATAGCTTATTGATGGTATGGTGTCAAATGTTTTTTAGAAGTAAATGATGAAGTTCCATCACTCACCTGCACATTTATCACTTTAGGGAGTGGCTGCCGTGTGTTAGCCCCACCCTCTATGGCCACACCCAATGTCGGTTTGCTGCGGTAAATGTAGACTACATCCAACGGGATCTCGCCATATTTCTCCTCAGCTTTCTTCTTGATTGCATCAATCTTGATTGGTTGTAGGGGAAAAAAAGACAAAGAGGAACATAAAGAATTAAAGAAAATCAACGTGAAAGACTCCACTGAAAGAGTAGGCCTGTGTCTTAGACTGTCTAATATAGCCTGGCCATTAACAGTCGAGCTAAAACTAATATTGTCATAAAAACTGTGAACAAATCTCTGCAAAAGAAATGTGTACACGGAAAAAAAAGAGAATATTGTCATTATTGTAGCTGCTCCAGTGAAGTCGAGATCCGTCTGGTTTCTTTGTCATAATATAGACGGTCACGATCTTTGGTACTTCCTTCTCGCTATAGACGATGTCTGGTAGTCCTGTCTCGCTATGGACGTATTTCCATCTGGCTATAGACGGTCTGTGGTATTCCCGTCTCGCTATAGACGGTGTCTAGTAATTCCGTCTCGCTATAGACGGTGTCTGATATTTCTGTCTCTCTATAGACGGTGTCTGGTATTTCCGTCTCGCTATAAACGGTGTCTGGTATTTCCATCTCGTTATAGGCGGTCTGTGGTATTCCCGTCGCGCTATAAATAATGTTCAGTCTTCCTGTCAGACTGTTATCAATCGTAATAGTAGAAAAGCTGAGGAGGAGGATTATGAAAATGATGAAAATGATAATGATGACGACAATGACCATGAATTGTGATAATGCTGAAGTCAGTGATGCTGTTGATATGAATGGCACAAATGATGATGAAATGCACAGCAGATGTTGATACAGGGATGTCGCTGTTATTTACGGCGATAACGGTGGTTACAAACATGAGAAGGAAACGGTGGTTATAAACAGGAGAAAGTATACAGTCTATGGATTAGAGGGTTACTTCTCAAAAAGCGATATGAATTTGATATGGTAGAAGTCAGAAAACAGACACAATGTGACGACAGTTTCAAACTTCCTTTGTTTCATAAATGAAGAAAGATCGAGAGAAAGAAAACAAATGAAGATAGAGAATTAGGCAGACGGTAATACAGACTGACAGACAGGCAGACAGGCAGACATGTATGTTTGATATTGATTTATTAGATGAAGAGGATTTAAAAATGAAAAGTAAGCCAGAGACAAGGAAGAAAGCAGCAATCAAATTTAATCTAAATGCACGGGTAGACGTATAGATCCCGGATGAATAAGCACCTTTTTCCGGTCATCCATAATAGCCAACTCTACCGGTGTATACACTTCCGGTCTAGGAAGCCGGAAGGCGGAATGTCCCAGACAGCCGTCCATCTTGCCAGTGTTAAAGTGAACACCAGCACAGCAACTCTTCTCGCTACCTAAACCACTGCTGTCATCTAAAGGTCTTGTGTAGTTGATCACTGTCGAAGTTACCTTTCATGTAGGTTACATACATGTATTTTGTCGCAGGGCACTTTCGACAAAACGAAGACACTTTGATTTTAACAGGACAGTGACACAAGTCTAGCCATCACTAGTTCGTCACTTCACAGTGCTTGCACCAACCATTGCTGTTATCTGGAGCAAGTCAGTATTGTCATTACTGAGCTGAATTCGCATGTAGGTTATCTTATAACAGAGTTGTTTATTACGGATAAGTCACAGCATTATTATTTGCGAATAGGCGACACACCTCCCACAAGTCTGGTATTTCACGTTTCACAAACACTCTGCCTCACCACTGCGTCATGTGTCGGGGGTCATTGTCCCAAACTTAGTGAATGAGCACAAAATAATTTACATTTTCCGGAGTTCAATTTACTGTCCAGAAGAGAATGTAACGGAACATCATTATGAATGGCTGCATATTGATAAGGTCTACCTAACCAAGTTCTCCTGAAATAACTTCGATTCTAAAGGAGTTCACCATGTCCAAAAGTTCTGAATACCAGTACTGACGAGTCAACCGTTCTTCTTAAACGATCTCTCATTAACTTATACTCAAAAAGGCAATAGGACACAGGTGTAGACTGGCCTGGTTGCTCATTAGTCAGCAGATCGATATACGCCACATCACTATGTTAGCCTTAGGACTGTTCCTAAATGTTTTACTCAAATCCAGGTAAGTAAGAAGATTAGTGCAAGCTGAGACGATAGAATTGCCCTGTAAGCAAACATTGACACTCCTTTGCTTTTCAGTTTATACAAAAAAAAAAAAAAAGTAGCGTAGGTCAGTAGGAAACTCTCTATCCAAGAAAGCGAAAGAAAGAGGATTTCCAGACGACGATACCTTCTTAACTATTTGTATCCTAGCCTTCTTCTAATAGCATTCCTCCGGTAAACATTTAATCTTACATTAAAGAGCTTGCGCATTAACCACCATAAGAATTACATTAGTGCAGCGGTGCTGAATGCAGTCTTAGTAACGTTAAACATGTAGACTTAATGCAATTGTTACGGTGGTAAAAAATTCCATCGTTAGTACGCAGGTTCTAAAGTGTATCACCCGTGCCGACGTGTTCGATTGTTTTCAACAAAGCTTCAATAGACGTCTGAAAGTTTATAAATATGTCAATACTGATGACATGTAAATTATGATTGATATATTAATTCTTTTCAAGAAGCACCCCTATATAGTCCACTCATCCTTAAGATGTTTTGTTTTACTGTTTGCAAACCCTTTGCTGCAAAAGCAGCCTTAGCGGCTGCATGACTGTGCCATTAAAATATACGGGTAACAAGATTCTAATTAATCATGCCCAAACCGTACATGGTATACAGGCGGTCAAAATAACATTTAACAAAATAATAGAAAAGTGATATGACGCAATACACTTTCCAGTGTGAACTGGCTATTCGCACGGTTGAACATGTTCAAAGCTACGGACTGCAAAAGGTTGACTTTGATCATTATGTCACATTTCCCCTTGTTAACAGGGTTATTCAATAAAGCTGAGCCATAGCTGCCCCGTGTCACAGCGCCACTCACGTTTCTTTTAATTTAAGACATCAAAGGAAGCCCTGAGGCAGATTTGAGTTTCGTTCTCGTGTACATGTAACAATAACTTGTAACAATAATGTAACAATAACATGTAACAATAATCAGGCCTGCTGGGGTAATGATAGTGTGAAGTCGCGTGAGCAGGCATTAGCCTGGATACGAGACTTATAAACCGCATTTTTATTATTAAGCTCATGTTTCGTACAATAAACATAATATTAGCAATACAAAAACTTCTTGTAAAGTATAATAAACAATCAATGACTGTGTTTCAGCGCCGCTTAATTTTTGGTCGTATTTCGTCCTCCTTAGAAGTTTCCTGTCAGTTATTAAAGAGATTTAATGCTTGACGATTCTGCAAAGGACTAGGTAGAAAAGCACTGCATGACTGAATTATGTCTAGGAAGCATTTCAATTTGCATATAACAGTTTTGAATCATCATTTCGATCAAAAGTTTATGTGGTCGCTTTCGACTGCTCCTAATTTTTTAAAAAATCTGTCTATCAAACACATTAAGCTTAAATAAGATAATGTCTAGCGCCGAAATGGTTGATGGCTGCATTTTAATGGTGTTCAGAGAGAAATTCATTTTATCCGAGCTATTAAGCGTATTTCCGGATCCATGGAGCATGCCTCGAGCCGTTGTCTGCAAATGGCGCGGTGACACGGTGACATTGTGCAACCAGGTTTGACTGACAGTACTGGCACTGATTTCTGCCAACGTACCCTCTCTCCCAGGTTATCGTAAACTTCGTTCTTTCAATTTAATGATATAGCAGAAAGACAAGCCTAGGCTTTTGAATCTTAGTAGTGGGAAATAACCTACTTAGACCAGTTAACCGCCATATTAATTAAAATGTTAGAACACAGTGGCTGTATGCATATTCTTTACTTTAACTTACGCACTGTGGTCACCACTGGAGACTCACAAAACATTACTAGTTAACGCAGTGCTTTAATTTAATGCATGGGTTATGGATACAGTCACTGGCAGTAACTAATGTTGTTGTTGTTCTTTTTGTTGTCGCTGTTTTCGCTCAACAGAGATATATCCTCTTCAATAATCCGTTTGACGCCACTCCGGCACTAATGATCATTTTAAATTAATAATTAATGAATAACAAATTAATAACGTCTCTGTTCATTATTTCAGTGTCAGTGTGGCACACGAACAAAGGGGCACTCAGACACTACTGAACATTTAAAATTAATATTCAGTCAGTAAAAAATTAAGAACCTCCTCTGTTCATTATTTCGCTGTCAGTGTGACACGCGAACAAAGGATCACTAAACACAGAGGTACGGCAATGTGTTCGATAACAAACGAGCACGTAACAGTCTATAAATGATTAGTAAACAAAAGGCGCAGTTAAAAGCCATTGTTCAATGCGGCTGTAAGGTGTTGATTGCAGGTGGTGTTTGGTCAGTAAACAATGAACGTGGACGGCGGTTGTTTTTTTTTTTATTCATTTAAAGATGGGATTGATTTTGGTGTCGACAAATGAATTTAAAAAGAAAAAAAAATACTGCGACATGAATTTTGCTGCTTGCGGAGTTTCAAATAGGCTGTATACATGTATTACCTGTTACCTGTATTAACCCTCTAGTGCCCAGCCCTATGTACAATGGCACAGAAAGTCCGAGCTCCAGTTTTTGGATCACTTCTGGAACATGCATCAAAACGATAATAATAATAATAATGTGGTTTATAAGTCTCATATCCAGGCTAATGCCCGCTCATGCGACATCACACTATTATGGTGGGGTGATGATCTTGGCTTGCTTTTTCTTTGTTCCACGAAATGTATCAGATCTGATACGCTGGGGGCACTAGAGGGTTAATTATAAACTAGACTAGCCTAGCCATAGATCAATTTTCTTTCTTAGAGGAAGCTCAGCTTTGTATTTAATCGTGAACTAAGGCTTAGTAGACTACTTATCTCCGTAGGAGGGAAGACTGGTGAGGATGGTTAAAATACCGGGTGGGGGGAGGGGGGGAGGATGAGGTAGAAGTTGTGACTGCGGTGGAAAAAGTGAGAGATGGTGGTTGTGATGTTCGTGGTTATGCTGATGGTGCTGGTGGTGGATAACAATTGCGGCAGAGGTGGTGGCGGTAGTGGCAGCGGCAAAGGCGGATCAGCAGAAGTGGGGCAGAACAGAATTCTAACTCGCATACGTGATATGAAGGTACAGAAGACATCATACGCCTCGAATTCGCTTCCCTATCCCATGATAACTCACGTATAGATATAATAAACATACCTGACCCAGTTAAAGCCTAGTTTTACACCTACCGTCTTCACTCGTTCAGATCTATCCACACGTCAATAGGACATTTTTCTGTTATGATTTTCATAGCCATAACGGTGGAAGCTGATCGAAACACCCATAAGCTACACGAAATATTGAATCACGCACACACAAACTGCCAAACAGTTGTCATCCTTTTCCATTTCTTTATAAAATCTGCTTTATGTGGCTGGCACTCTTTCGAGAGTGCTTTCTTATTCTATCGATAGGATTTATTCAAGGGTGCTTCCTTATTCTTACAATAGCAAGAGCCTATTAATGCCCACTCTGTGTTCACTCAATAAACAGACTTAGAGCTATAACAGTGGCATAGTATATAATATCTCATGGGTGCAATTTTATTCTATCGCTGGGATTCATTCACGAGTTTTATCTTATTCACACAACAGCAAAGGACTGTAGAACCTAATTCCTTGTTCACTCAATAAACAGACTTACGGCTTTAACGACGGTAAACTATATCCCACGGTGTTACAGGTACTCTTTTATTTTTTTTTCCCGGAACTCATTCACAGGTGCTATTTTATTCTCACAATACCAGGGGAACAGACTGTAAAACCAAACTCTGTTTTCACTCAGTAAACAGACTTAAAGCTTTAACAACGGCAAACTTTAATGTATATCGTGACTGCCATCTTTATTCTATCGCTGGGACTCAGTCACGAGCTCTAAATGATTCTCACACTGGCAGGAGACTCTAAGTCTAACATCTAACTCTGTATTCACTCAGTATAATAAACAGAATTAGAGCTATACCAATGGTTATAACAATATATTTCATGGGTACCGCCTTATTCTATCGCTGGGATTCATAAACGAGTGATATCATATTCTCACAACAGCAGGGAACTGTGAAACCTAACTCAGTTTTCACTCAATACACAGACTTACAGCTATAATAATAGTAAAAAATATCCTACGAATTCTATTTTATTCTATCACTGGGACTCATCCAAAAGTGATATCTCATTCTCACAATAGTAAGGGATTGTTAGAAAACCCTACCCTGAATTCACTCAATAAATAGACTAACAGCTATAACAGTGGTAAAATATATCTCACAAGTGTTGTTTTATTCTATCGCTGGGACTCATTCACAAATGCCTTGTTACTCTTACAATAACAGGGGACTGCAAAACCCAACCCCATAGTCACTCAGTAAACAGACTTATAGCTTTAACAGTGGTAAAATATATCGAGCTAATCGATACTGCACGTGCACGAGCTGTGCTCACTCACTACTAAACACACCTGGGCGAGACTCTACGAGTGTTACACTATCTGATTTCAAAACACTACACACAAAGCTCTAGATATACGTGAGTACTCCCACGCCCGTCGCACATGCTCACTGATAGTGACAGGGTGTGGCACTGCCGAGTCTGCCAGCTAGGATTTTCTGCCTCTTGTCGCAGCAGTCGCTTTGTGGACCCAACGGATTATTATCTGGAACATCCATTGATTTTTCCTCTTTCTATTTTCTCTTCGCTCAGAATCGCTTTCGGTGCTTTTAATGAGAAGGTTTATGTCGATATGCTGCGAGACCTGTGCAACAATGTAATACGTGATACTAGCTGGCTGTGTTATATCAACTACAACTGTCTCCTGTGCACCGCAGTCAGCTTAAATGCAATTCCCACTCATTTGCAATATCTTGAAATTAAAGGAATACTTCAGTTTCCGCATGAACGTCTATTGATAATGTCAACATCTTTTCATTGCTACGTTTGGTATAATGAGTTGTAGTTAATCAAAGTCCACTGTATTGCGTTACAAATGTTACAATGACATACTTCCCTGGATAGGTAGATCTAGGAAACCCTCTGTGGTGAAGAGGAAAAATAAACACTTGAGGAAAAACTTCTTTCACACAAAGGCAGTGTTCCTTACTGATTCTCGAAAGGAACCAGACAATATTTAGATGTTGAGTCATGGTGTGGTTATAACTTTTTCAGTATTGACGTAAGAATGAAATGTTGATTTCGTGCGTGGTCCTATTTGCTCTGTTTTTATTTGCATACAGATTTGGGCGTGTCAAGATCCAGCTGTTCACCTTTTCTTCATGTCATTTTTTCTTCAGTTTTCCAAACTAGAAAGGTTCATGCGGGTAACAGGGCATTCCAACTTCAACCCCCAAAACAAGCAAAAAATTTTGCGAAGGTTTCTTTATCCTCTTTGACCACTTCCCTTCCCCTTGTCCACTGAACTCCACCCCATCTCCCGGATTCTAGCTATAATCAGATAAAACTTATTTCAAGGCAATCCTCTGAGAAATATCTTCAAGTGTTCTTTCTGCGCAAGCCCTGATATAACGGTATAATAATAAGAAGGTCAGGATGCGTCTTCTTCCTTTCATCTGACAGTTCCACACAGACCCAGTGGTTCACTTGCTAGTAGCGGTCATTCTAAAACCAGAATCTAAGAGGCTGTTTCGTAATCTTTGCACGTTTTGCAAGCAGTTTTTACGATTTTTCAAAGCTTAATCGTTAACAATGTAATGTAATAATGTAATGGTTTGCACAGCTGCCCTAGGACACAGCACCACGACTAGTACATGCCTACAGTCCTCACAAGAAACAATGACAAGATGTGACACTAGATTACACGTGACAGTAATCAAACCGATACATTTACAATCGCCTAATCAAACAAGAAGAATACACGCTAGACAGATGAATGTCGTTAGACAGACACGTCCTACTGACACTTGCATCTAATCGATATCTTTCTCTTTTGACACAATACCACGGAATATTCAATAATGTCATAAGTGTATGATTCATATTGTCGGGTAGATATATGAGCAAAAAAAAAACCAAAACACTTGACCCCAAAAACAATTCTAACAAAAGTTTTTTCAATAGTTTCCCATTGAACGTGGTGAATGATAGGACAGAACTTTTGCCGTCCTGAGATATTAAAAAATGTACTAAGCAACATGATATGGCACTTCTGAATCTAAGATTTTGGTAGACTTTTCTTTTCTATGGCTCACCAAACCCTCAAAGGCTGTACTGAGCTAACTTCATATTCTTGGACTGTAAACGTTGAAAAACCGTTTGTTAGCATTTCTTTTGGATGCAGTCGTAAATTTACCCAACTAATAGCTGTCATAAGCTCTTTGCCCATGCTCGATTATATACCATTAAGTCTGATGATAATCTCGCATAATGTCTATATCGATATCCAACACTCTAAGATAAACTGTTCTCAGGATATATCTCGAATAAAATATAAACACACACTAAAGGTAATCCAGTCATAGATAAAAAAAAATTATTTCAAAAACAAACATCAAAAAGCTATCTTTCCAAAGGAGAATTTGAGTACGCTTTCATGAAATGTATCATAGCTTGGTCATCGTTTACCTGTCACACGTACCGACTCAAAGAGTCATCGATACTCGGTATATCCGATACGTTAAGACCGCGCTGAACTATCTCTATATTGCCTTCTAGACCAGTACTGTGTATCGAACCAAGGCAAATTGCTGTCGCCCGTCACACTTTACCATGGGCGGATCATAAATGATTGATTGGAGTCTGGGTATATGGAGGGCTGGTGGGAGACAGGCCAGGTGCAAACCGAAGACGTCAATAATGTTGAAACAGTTTCTCTCTCTCCCTCTTTCTCTCTTTCTTCACTCTTTCTCTCTCTCTCATACTTTCTTGTTTAAAGTCTTTTCTCACTTAATGTTCTGTTGACATAGTCCCAATTGTGGTTTCATGGGGATAGGTTCAAACTATGTATTCTCCACCTCAATCAAGCCAAGCTGGGTTTATTTTGTTGTTGTTTGAATGACTTGGATGCTTATCTGGATCATTTCTCAGTGAGAATGGCGAGCACACACACACATACACACACATACACACACACACATACACACACATACACACACACACACACACACACACATACACACACACACACACACACACATACACACACACACAAACACACACACACACACACATACACATACAAACATACACAGACACCACACACACACACAGACAAACAGACACACACAAAAGAGACCGAACTGACACCCTATGAAGTTAATAGTAACATACAGGTTAAATATTTGCCCTAAAGTAATCTACAGTGAATACCCACCGTCATGGGCGGACCTGGTGGGCTGTCATTGGAGATGTCGTTGCTGCTATGGTGAAGAGCTGTATCAATGTCTACCAGCTGATCTGAGATGGTCACACTTATGAAGAGAGATCACACGAGAAATTATCGGTCAAAGAGTTGTTCATGAAATGTTATTCTAGGTCAAATGCATTAAAGAGTCTGCTAGTATTGTGAATGGCAATTACTATTGTCAATATTTAACTAGGAAAGGGGGAGGGGGGGGGGTCTTTAAACTTTGCAAGCATGCCCATTCCAACCATATCCGTTGCTGTCCAGACCCATTACATTTTTACGACACTTTTTTGTCCCACATTTTGGAAGTAACAGATAAAAGAAGATGTCAGAAAATTCAACGCATGTGCCGCGCAAAATAGATCGACCATCAACAGTATGAGACTTAGATGAGTCAACCACATGAATATTGGCTAGTCAGAAGGTGTGCATAGAATTCAAGTAAGAAAAATTGAGCTCCAATGACTAGTAAGATCATGGGTTTGGAATTCGACCGTTTTTTTGGTGAAACTATCAAAAATATGACATTTTTCTCGACAATATTATTCTTTATTTCCACTGGTCCAAACATTCACTACTGCTCACCCTTGTCAAGCATGAACGTAATCTTGAGGATATTGTTCCAGACAAAATTCAGCCAGTTTCCCATTAGTCAATTAGACCATTAGACTGTTAAATAGTGACTAATAACAAGAAACAATTAAGAAACACCGTAGACTTCTATAATAACCAACTCCGCATAACCACACTTTCCGCATAATTGCAACATGTTTCAGGGAAATTATTTAGCAAAATCTTGCGAATTCGAATTCCTGAGGAGCAGTCACTTAGGAATTTGCGCATTAACATTGGAATTCTTACAATTGCAAGGGTTACATTAGCCCCTAATGCTGGATGCTGCCAAGGGTGCACCAAAGCACCTATGTAAGTCTCACGATGGTCAGAGAATCTATCATTTGTGCGGAAGATTTCAATTAATTTTAAGTTTTTTAGGTGTTCAAGTTCGTAAGATTTGACATAAAATTTTGGGGAAGTGGAATCATAGTATTACAAAGAGAAAGAGGATTTTTGTTTTGTTGAGTAAATGAGTTCTACGGTAGTAAGGTTCTACTGTCAAATAAAAGTCGAACAAACAGCAATTTCCTCTTAATGTTTTCGTAGAGTTGCGAGTATGCGGAGTAGAGTACACTGTCAGAATGTGAATGAAAACTGAAAGTCTATGCTGTGATCACTGACCGTTTGTTCTTGTTCCTAGCAGCATAGCAGATGAAATTCACATACATATTATGTAGACAAAGATTTCGCATGGTAAGAAATGAAACATGTGTGAACCATTTGAAGTGAATATTTTTTCCACTGCAAACTGAGAGCATCAGAGTTAATTATTCCTTATACTCACCGGAAGTTTGATATACAATTTACATGCAAGGGAAGGAATCATTTTTGAGAGATAACTCTCCGATGTACTCGGACTACCTACTGTACTTTCAATATTACATTAAGTAACTAAGGTAATGTACCACTGATTAAGTGATTACATATTGCTCAGTGTAAAAAATTACTGGGGTAATCATTGTAAAGATAGAAAGAGTTTGTATAGTGTATAGCACAGTGCTGCGCTTTCCTATCCCTTAGTCCGCCATATACCAGAGAGCTTTTATTTTGAAGTTTTGATCTCTGAAGGCAGCGGTACGCATTCCGATATAACATTTTCTAGTGTCACGATCATATTACACGTTACGATCAGATCACGAATTATCTATAATCATTTAAGCGAAACTTACAATATGATTATAAAACTAAGAAATGCCATAATATGCATATGTATATCTCTGTCATAACTTTCCGTGAGAGATCTCAATTTGAAAATAAAAGCTCTTCATCATGGCAGGAGCACACATCACAGGACTTGAAGAGGAAAAAAATTCATTACACAAAATCCAGGCAGCAAGATAATTATTGATCTGCCTCTTCCTATAATCCCTCCCCATTTTACCAACAAAGTTTCAGTTCTAATATCTTACCTGTCAAGGGACTTCTGAGGCACGGCGTATTCGTCATTATTTTGATTGACACATAAGTAACTCGGGTCTTGGGTGACGTCATTTCCATTCCTTTCCGTAACCGAATGCCTGCGCGAAGCTGCGCCTGTTCTGGGTAGGGTCTCAGAATTGATTTTGATGAGAGGGACACTGGTTTTGCTGCTCGGTTTATCGCGTCTCGGAGATTTATACTTTGTGGAGGAAACACCCCCTCCTTTGTTAGGTGACGTGTCTTTGGAGGAGTTTTTCTTCGGAGAAGAAAACCGAGACCATTTTGATCTTTTACTGGCAGCCTCCTGACTGTGGGCGGGTTTAATTTCTTCTCGTTCGGGCTGCGATGATCTGCGATTGGCTGTTACTGGTGGTTGGGCGTGGCTGTTAGAAGGGAACAAAGATTCAGCTGAAGGAATTTCTCTCCGCTGAGGTGTGGGCGATTTTGATCTAGATATTCTAGGAGATTCAGATGGTTTGGGAGTTCGTGACCTGGAACGACTACGCTCCTCCGGATGCAAATGATCATGCTGCTGCTGGTGGTGGTGGTGGTGGTGTTGATGTTGTTGATGATGCTGCCTCGGTGACGAAGATAATTGCTGTGATGATGACGCCTTCAGAGTATCTTGGATGACGGGATTGGTATGCTGGGGTAACCTAGGGGGCATCAGCTGTCCGTTAATGGTCAGAGTACTTTGTGATTGACTGGAGTTCACTGCCGTGGAGGTTGATGACGTATCAATGGGATAATTTGTCCTTGAACTCCCACCTCCACTTTTCTTCGGTGACCTTTCTCTTCGAGGTCGTAGCTGATGATGCGAATTTGAATATTCCATGATGCCGGGAGCTCCACGTGATGTAGACGGATAAGATTCCGGCTCATAAGCCTTGGTATTTCCAGATACTACCACACGATTCATTGACTTTGCCTCTGAGGTTTCAGTATAATCATCAGTGATGCTATGAAAACCAGAAGCTTCTCGGGCGGCTCTCTCACGAGATTTTGATCTCGATCTTGATCTGAGCTTGTCTTTGTATCCCGAGGCGTGGCGTGACCTTTGTCCTGAGGTGCTAGGCAAGTCAGCGTTTGGAGAATACGCCATATGCTGCTGAGTAGATGTGGCAATGACGTCAGCGATCTCGTCACTTCCGCTGTTGTTTGGATTAAATCCAGAATGATGAACTTCGGCCACGTGTTCCACAAGATTGTACGAACCTTTTCTGTCACTCTTTATCTGTCCCGATGGCCGTGCAGGACGAGGTAAGCTGGAGGACTTTTGCCTGTACAATATGTAGTAATCGTCTTGATCGTCCACTTCTTTGCTGCTGTTCAGGCGCTCGTTGGCTGTGTCGTCTCGGCTACTCCTCTTCTGTAGGTGAGTGAGAATCTTCTGCTGGGGTCCTGACAGTCCTTTTGCATTTCCTCCCTGTAAAAGAGTATGAGAGAAATGACCAACTATATTGGCAGAGAAGAAGAAGAAGAAGAAGAAGAAGAAGAAGAAGAAGAAGAAGAAGAAGAAGAAGACCAAAATGATCGTCATGATGATGATGATGATGATGTGATGAAGACGGTAAAAAGTGATGATAAAGACAATGATGGGAAAGGTGATGATGATGACGATGAAGCTGAGGATTGTGATGATGATGACTATAATGGCAATGATAATGATGGGAATGGTTCTGACGATGATGATGAAGATGATAAAGAGATTTTAGAATTGGCTTTAGTAGAGCTTGTGCCTGAGGACTGTCACTGACCTAAAAATTCGTATATAATTTATGAATCTGACAGGGATTATGATGAGGATGAGGAGGATGGTGACGACACGTTGATGCAAAAGATATGACAAAATTGACTTGGCTTTGAGATTTTTGAAGCCCAACGTATAATTTCAGGGATGCCATTGATTGATTGATTGATTGATTGATTGATTGATTGATTGATTGATTGATTGATTGAAATTCACAAAAGTGTTCTGACGTCATCCTTAAACAATATCTTTACACTCAAAGGACAAAAAGCGGTCATTGGCTTTATACACACGTAAATCACTGGGATATGTTTGGGTCTTCATTGAACTTACCGGAAAGACTTTCGGCCGAGTAGACTTATACCGAGAAGTGTACTCGGTCGGACGGAGGGTTGCCTCCCTTGATGCTCCATTCATTGCATGACCATTGATCTCCACCCCACTGTCGTCGCTGGGATCATCAATCTTTAATAGAGGCAAGGGAAACTAACGTTAATGTATAAAGACCACTTTTTGTCCTTAAAAAAAACAAAACTTTTTCACTTAGACAAACTGTTGAGACATAAATTTAGAAAAATGTTTGTTCGTGTCACAACCAGCCATACAAGCACTCTCTTTTCCATTAAAGTTACTGAAGACTCCCAAGATACATGACATCTACCAGAGCCACAGTTACTGACATAAAGAGTTGCCACTGCAGTATCTTGCATGAGTAGTCACAAAACTTCTAAAGTTTCGTCGAAATTTATAAAGCGTCATCAAATCGTTATTTTGCTGTAATGATTAAGAGCAGCTGAACTATCTTGAATACAATAGTTGTAGAAGGACCTTGCAAGCTTTGCAATAACCTTGTGCTTTTATTTACTTCTTTAATAACAGCGGAAACAGTTTGGTATGCCAGTAGCCTATCTATTGGATTCTTTACTTTAATGTATAGACTAAAGTGATGGTACTAAGCAGGATTTATTGATGGAGAACTGAACCAAATTTGTCTTTTTCTTCAACAAAGGGTGCTGTTCAAATTCACCAAGATGTACTTCAAGACTATGCTATCAATCTGAAACTCTAACAGTATGGACACAGAACTACAGGCGCAGCTCTTCAATTCTTGTACTATCTGAAGGCATGTGACATTTTTACCATTGTCTCCATCCTCACTATCGCCATCACTGCATCAATTATTTTAAGCAACTGCAGTTTCTTAAACTTGCCACCGAAGTTTTACTGTGGTTAAGATAGTGGAATGAACAGCAACATGTACGTAACATTCCTCTGATGAATCTCATTGTCTTTGAATTATTTTATCATCACTATCTGGTCTTTTCTAGCAGACAGTCACACAACGCCAATCACTAACTTATTACGTCTTTGACATACTCTGCTTTTGGTTGTGTGGACTTCAGCCTTCACCACATGGACATCCTCGGCCATGCGAGATGACAATGGGAGGTTGTTTCCCTTTGCTGATATCATCCGAAAGGCAGATTTTGGAGACTTTGACCTTGCTCTTGCCCTTGACCTACTCTGCAGTTTGGACATGCTACTGGGGTCATAGCTGCTCAAGTCCGGCGTGGACCGGCTTAGTCTGTTGGATGCTTCCATCTGGAACGTGTAAAAGTTTTACCATTTAGATTTGAAACCAGACAAATGCAGATATCAGTTGTGTAGAGACAATTAAAGAGCTTCTAAGATAAACAGAGAGACTATGGGTGTCCTAGAGACCAGTCAAAGACTCACCAGATTGTAACTGATAGCTGGCAGCTGAGGCTCTTCATCAAGCTGAATTGTATCCATCCATTGCGGCGTCCGTAACATAGATTTCTGGTGACGGCAGAAGAAAGAAACAAAGAAGATGCTACTATGATTACTGGAGAAAGATAAGAATTTGTGCATCATGGACCGGTTTGGAACTCATCAACAATGAAAACATCGTTGTTTATAGAGAATGAACTACTATATAGACTGCGTCCTCCTAGATGGACAATAGGAAGATGTAAGGATCATGAGTATCAGATTTATAGCAAATATTCACTTCGATAATCCATGAAAAAATTGGTTGCATGTCTTTGAACTCCCATGTAGATGACTGGGCATTCTTTCTTATATTACGTAAAATACAGTACATGTATATTTAAGCTTTTGTTTTGTTGTTGTTTCATTACGGCAAATTTTGTTCTTTAATGCGAAACAGTTGTCTTTGGAAATTTAAAAAAAAAATGAATTATAGAACTTGTATTCCTTTCAAATTACAACCAGATGTATGGCGATATTTTTGACGAAATATATTAAGATCTCGGTTGATACAAGATATGTTAAAGTCCGTGACTACTGAGAACCTGATTTATTGGTTGGGATACTAAAGTCATATCAGGACTGCGTGGTGTGGATAAATGGGATTGCATTACTTACTGGATGAGAGAACATGGTTCTTCTTTGCTTCTCAGTGACTGTGACATCATCGGTGTCGTAAGAGGCTATGGAAATGATGTCAGGTGCCAGCATTCCCCTAGCGTCATTCTGGGTTGGTGAGAAGCGAAGAGATGAGTGGATGGATGGATGGATGGATGGATGGATGGATGGATGGNGGGTGGGTGGATGGATGGATGGATGGATGGATGGATGGATGGGTGGGTGCGTGGATGGATGGATGGATGGATGGATGGATGGATGGATGGATGGATGGATGGATGGATGGATGGATGGATGGATGGATGGATGGATAAAAAAAAGGACTAGAGCAAACAAGAGAGCAACGAAGAAGGATAGAGGGATGTATAGATAAATAGAGAGAACGAGACAAACACAAAGGAGGCTGGATGATTAGATGAGTAGATGGATGCTTGATGTAAATAGACGAAGAAAGAAACAAGAAAAAAATGAACGTTGATAGCTGGATTAACTTACCAGTGACTTCTCCATCTCTCTGTTGAAGACAAGCTTGTCAAATGTGTCCAAGTCTTTGGGATGAATGGCTGTCCTGATTTCTGATAATAATGTTAACTGTGGGCAAGAGAGCTGAGGTATAATTTGGTATTATGGGTAAGCTGCAGTAAATTCTAAAACTAACCCTTGTAAATTTTGAACTTAAAATTAACTTCTCTTTGTAGTCAAAATAATTGATATTAGTATAATGTTCACATGTTTGGAGATTTCTTTTTCACATAATTTATTGTCGGATAAGAAAACCAAAAAGAAAAGTAAAAAACCAACACCATCGCCATTCCCTCTGTCTCCTGCTGTCAAAGGTGAGGACTTATTGAAATTAGGAACTCCTCTTATTAGACTAGGGCTATAAAGGGCATTGCTTCTCACAATATGTCCAACATCAGTGTCAACAGCTTCTTTGATGCTATTATTTTCGTTACGGCTACTTACAGAAAATCTAATTAACTAACAAGAATCACGATTTACTGATAGTTAACGAAGATGTTGTTAAAACCATTGGGTAATGCTTGTTTTAGGACATAAAATATTTTTTACTGAATATGGCAAAAGGTAAATCATTCACAAAAGCAATGACATGGCCGCCCGCATACTATGAACAAATCTTGGACTTCAGCTTCTTTCTTTGTTTACCACATAGGTGACTCAGTCTTAACAACTCTATTGATCGATGTTTGATCTTGGTAATGCTCAGTTTATGTGTATTATACAATGATGAGTGTTGGCCTCTGGCAAATTTTCGATTCTCCCAATAGTATTGCCATGTTTGAGCAGGGAATATTAGTAATATGGGGCATACTAGCAACTCATTCTGAAATTAACAACAAACAGTGGCGTGAATGCAAAAGAGAGCACTTCCACGACTTCAATACATTTTCTCCACTAGTTTTTTTTTTTATCTTAGGAGAATAATAGAATGTCATTTCTAATGGTTGTAGGTGGTGTCTTTATGAGATGCATGGGCGTTGTACGAAAAGACCCCATTGCATTTTTCATAATAATAATAATAACATTCAATAATAATAATGATAATAAATATATTATGAGTTAGAAGGACCTCAGGACTTGCAGCCCTCATAAGTCATGTGGTGCTCTGTAGTGCCAAATATAGCGTAAACTGGTGTAGAGAATTCTTTGCCGACTTACTAACCAGCCCCTTCTTCCACCGTTGCAGGTCTTTCAGTTTAGGAGACGGAAAGGAAGTAAAATGATTGTAATAGAAAGACTGAGAAAAGAGATGAAGGAGTACATACCTTGGCTGCTGTGTTAAGCAACTCAAACAAAGCCTGGACAAGACCTTGGACGTTGATAGTTTTCTTGTCATACTCCGCCAGGTAATAGTTCAAGGTCGCGTGTTCTTTGTCGTTCAGCAGGAGCTTGGCTTGGTCTTGGACTAGCTCCCTTTGGGGACTTTTACTCATGGCGGAAGAAAGCATGAGTTGCGTCCCTGCTCCACGGGAAAAAGTTGTCTAGAAGAGAAAGAGAATTCTGCTTACTCCTCAGAAGCAAGGAAAAGTTGGGATTATGAAGGAGTTGTGATTATTTAAAGACTTCAGCATAGGAGAATGGAGTATCATGCTGTATGAAAAATATGACAGTTAGGAGGAATTGGTTGTGCCTTGGACACGTATATTAAGGTCAAGCAAATCCACTGTTTGGAATATGCGACCAGCTACTGTGTAATGATTAATCCAGCTGGCAGTGTTCATGGAGCTTCCCCTATCAAATATGGATAAGAAAACAAGAAGAAGAAGAAGAAGAAGAAGAAGAAGAAGAAGAAGACGAAGACGAAGAAGAAGAAGAAGAA
>JAWQUT010000207.1:1079583-1099709 GCA_033807755.1 Ellobium chinense
AGATATCAGATCAGCACACAAGGGCATAGTGATAGGCAGATCCTCAGAGGCAGGCAAGTTGCAAACTAAGCTATTTCTATGCTACTACATCAATCAAATGTCACAGATGCTTTGAAACAACGCAAGTCCGATTTCTCAACTGAGTAAACTTGCCTATCTTAATTCAGGAGGACGTAATTAAAAAAAAAAATTCTTTCCCGGAATACCCACTGAATGAAGTAACTTTACGATTCCGAAGTTAAAAAAAAAAACCCAACAAACTTTGTAGCAACTTCGATAGAATTTCAGTAACGGCATACACCTACAATTATTATTGTTCAGTAGAAGTATTTTGCCTATACTTACCTTCCTCTCATCACTTCCCTTTAGCATCTGAGTTCCACTTCTTCTTCGACCATCATCCACGCCGTTGCCACTTCCGTAACCTTCGGGTGGAGGAGAGACAGGCCTGCCTTTAGGGTCTGTCCATCTGTAAGCTTCCAGCACACAATGGCTGCCGGGAATCCGACCCACCCGTGACACTTTTAAGTGCAGGCGAGTGGCTGCCTTGATGATCTAAATAAAACAAATAGTACAGTTCTGGTAAAACAGTATACCTCGGATACAACGGAACTATTAACACGGTGGACCCCGGTTACAACAGAACCATTGGGACAAATTTATTAAATTTCGCCAATGTATCGTAGGAGTCCATGAAAGTGAAGTCAGTTTTAAAGAGAAAGAGAAAAGAGGAAGGAGATTACAGTATGGAAGTTAAGTGCTTATTCCTTGAATGTGAATGAAATTAAAAGAATCGGGCATTTAAATTATGCCGTTTTAAAGGAGGTGTCGTCGTATCCAAAGCATCTGTGAATGAGATCAACTGCTTAATCGCAAATACTTTTTCAGAAACCAGCGTGCAGTATTATCACTGGATAATCTTAACTCCTTTGACTCAAGCAATTTTTTTCCAGGCTCTTTTAGAGCTGCCACGAGGCCGGGTTGACTGTAGTATACTTTCATGCTGTGGGATCCATGATAAAACGATGTCTCAAACTGTATTTTGAAAAAAAAAACCAAAATGCCCATATCAGATTCAAGCCTCTTACCCTGGCAGCCTCTTCATGGGAGATGTGTCTGAAGGAGATATTATTTGCTTCTAAAATCAGGTCACCAGCTGTCAAGCCCTCCTTCTGGGCGGAGCTGCCGTTGTCAACAGAAGAAACATACACGCCCACTCCGATTTCCAGCCCGCCTCTTATGGTGAATCCGAATCCTTCCTCCTCTGATTCTGGTTCGCCAAGATCAATCTGGATGGACAGAGGGATGGATGGATGGATGGATGGATGGATGGACTGGCTCTAATTTTTTTTTATCATGTATCTCATTTTGTGAATACACACTACTGCACTATTACACATATCATTGTCCTTGTTACCGTAGGAGGTCGTCCAGCATGATTTAACTAGCTAGTGCCCACGCAGATTTGCGTGTAGAAGATATCAAACATATACGTTCACACTGAACAGCACACTATATTCTCTTTCATCATCCCCACTTCGACCTAAAACTTGCCCATAGAGAAAATAATTTTAAAAACTCACAGAAATAAAATTTTGTGGATTTATTTGACTAAAACCTTGGAAGGAATATACATTGTTCACCCTACAAGTCTGGCTATCCTCTGGCTACGATAAGTGAAAAGAAAGGAGTCCATCTTCATATACTTCTAGTTTAGTAATTATCAATGCCTGGTAAGTACCTGATATGCAAACTTTGTCGACTTTTGTGGATTAATTTGGTCCTTTCCCTTGTAAAAGCGTACATATTTTCAAAAGTCACTTACCGACAGGCTTGTTAGGCAGCGGGTCATTACGATAATGCACGTATTTCAAAACAGATCCGGTATTTAAGTGTTTTAATCTTTATCCTTAAGCCTTGTAATGCAACAGAAGCTATGCAATCTATCATCAGAAACAATGTACAGATCCCCCCNCCCCACCCCCTCCCCCACAATACACCTAAATACACCTAAAACCTAAAAGCCGTTAATCTATAAACTTCCAACATGTTCCACCATAATACATTTATAAGATATCAAGCTACAAGCTTCCAATCACAAAATTTCTGAGAAGTCGTTAGAGAAAGTAACATAATAAAACTCCTCCTACCTCAAAAACTTCGCCCTCCAATTCGTCCCTCGAGTTTAAAGACCGTCTTGACAAGGTCTTGTGCTTGACATCACGCCCACTGGCTCCACTACCACTGTTACTGCCCCCTGAACGGTGAAACGTGACAACAGGCATATTTCTATCATGACTGGTGTGACTTTGGCGGGACCACCCACCAGGGGCGGTGAAAGTCGTATGTTTATCGGGGGATGATGATCGGTATTTGTTCATAACATTCACGTCGGCGATGTGTGGTCTGTAGAGAAAGGGGCGTGGCAAGGTGTTGCTTCGTAGCTGGTCTCCCCTGAAAGAATTTCAAGAGAAATAGGTCAGAAGGTATTAGAAAATACAGATTGTCTTTGAGCGAGGCATTTACATGGGAGCTTTTTTTTTTTTCAGTGAGGTGTTATCTTTTGGCAAACTTTCTTTCCCTACTCATGAGTTCTCTCTCTCTCTCTCTCTCTCTCTCTCTCTCTGTTTCACACACACACACACACACACACACACACACACACACACACACACACACACACACACACACACACACACACACAAACACACAAAAAGAGTGTCTGAAAATGCCAGCTTAGAGTTAAATAGTCCTTTCACGGAGATATGACTTAGTTTCTTTCGTTCACCAACATTATCCTAGTATCATCCTGACAAATTCCGATGGATGGATCCTTCCTTTCATAAATTCGGTTCTCGATATGTGTAAATAGTCTGCACTTTTAAACATGTTTTCATGGTTCTCTCTGCTATAAACAACACAATGCAAAATAATTGCTTTGCATAGTCGTATAGAATGAGTGTTATGATCCAAAAATCCAGTCTGAAATAAATGAAAAACATTACCACTTGCCTAAACCAGCAACTTACTCACCGCAATGAAATTCAATGCAAAGTTCCTTTAGTACAAACAACTTTCCTTTCAGAACACACCCTATTTATCATCTTAAAATAGCATAATATAACAAATCAAATACAATTCGGGTCACCTACCGTGTCAGCAAATCAAATGCCTCAACGTCACCATGACGAATGACCCTGCGCACTAAGGGGAACAACTGGCGTTTCACTGGCGTGTTCAAAATCTTCCGGAGGGTGTTCACAAGCTCGAAGATGTCTCGATGTGTCCCGTAAGAATTCAAGGCTTCAATAAAGGCGCCTTTCTCTAAATCATCCAGGTGGGTGTACAGCGCCTCTTGAAGCTTTCGTGTGTTTGACGACATTGTCTTGTGAGGGAAGAAGTCCGTTGACTTCGAACGTACTAATGCCATTTTGCCAGATTTAAGGCAGGACGCTGTGCTAGTGGTGTGCCATCAAGACAACCGTTCCACGGTACAAGAAATAGTCACTGAACACCATAAGTGAAAGTCCAGAATACTGCAATGAAAACACCATTCTTAGGTGACACCGAAAATGACATATAGGTATGAGCAGGCGGTGTTCAGTGGGTATAACTTCAAAGGCAAATCCAGGTTTCAGTCAGTCAATGCATTATCTAAGTTAGAAAAAAAAATCACGATTCTTTAAACCCAACGAAGCATTGACTTTTAAGATTTGGATAACGATCATAATGAAATAATAGTTTATTTACCTGAATAATATATGAAGCCTCCACCTCCCCTCTACTTCTCATAGAAAGATGAAAAAACAATAACTAGTGTATCCACTGCAAATCCGTTGTTGGCCCATGGCCCAAGCAATTATCAATAACAACCACAACCTTTCATAATCACCCATGAAGTATATTATGAGTAACACACAAAAATATCATAAAAACATGTGAGTAATTTTCCATGATTTCGAAGATCAAAGAATCCCAAAATACTCGCTGTTATGAACTGGCCTTGGAGTCTCCTTGTCTATATCAAAGAAAATAATCATGTACCAGTCTATGAAGTCCTATTGTATTAATTATCTAAGGGCGTTAATAGAACACGAAATCAAAACAACACACCGAAATTTAGCCATTGATCTCATTACTGCAGAAACGCCTGTCAGTCAGTAAAATTCCCATCCGATTTGTGAACGCTTATTTTCATTTGAATTGGCCCAGCTGTTGCCGTTAAGACGTGTGTAAACTTAAGTCACAATGAGCCCCAAGAGATGATGTCTTTACACAGGGAATTAAAAATCCCCCTTGATGATATGGAAAATCTATAACGGAGGTTACCAAACTGTCACAACCCATGTCCCCGTTGATATCTGGACAATAGAATCATTATTAGTGACAGTAGTGCTGCAGAAACGCTGGGATAGACTGTGATAACTGGGTCACTCAGTGTCTGAAAACAACGCGTAGGTTTGCTTTCTATGATTACCAGATATGTCTACAGACGTGTTTAAGATTGTGGAAGAGGATTTAAATGTATAAAAAACCTGATATCTATCTATCTATCTATCTATCTATCTATTTATCTATCTATCTATCTATCTATCTATCTGTCTGTCTGTCTGTCTGTCTGTCTGTCTGTCTGTCTCTGTCTGTTTGTCTGTCTGTCTGTCTCTGTCTGTCTGTCTGTCTGAATGTCTGTCTGTCTATATTATATTGTAATTTTACGAGAACACACAGCCGAATCACCCCGATCGGCTGCGCCCTCACTGTACAGGGGTAGCTCCTAAATAAATTGAATTAAACTGAATTAAATATAAGTTCTATGCGTCCGAATGATTGTGTTTGTGTGTAGTAACATGTGTGAATAAGGCGTGCTTTTCAGCGTTGTGCCAGTCATGTGTGAACTACTTAAACTATAATAATTATGTGG
This sequence comes from Ellobium chinense, assembly GCA_033807755.1. Lineage (NCBI taxonomy): Eukaryota > Metazoa > Mollusca > Gastropoda > Ellobiida > Ellobiidae > Ellobium > Ellobium chinense. The sequence goes on from JAWQUT010000207.1 coordinate 1,084,505, forward strand.
ACAGTCTTCTGTACCTATTGTAGATCATTATTTACTCTGATTTTTTAAAATATATTAAATTTGAAGTTTGATGTATTTCTAACTTAATGAATATACCCTTCTCTGCAAGACTCAAGACCAGGGGAGAGATCTCATTTTTACACCCCTTGACAACGTCTCTTCGATTCACAGAAAAGAAAAAAATGAAAGCTTATTGACAGATTTATAGTCTGAATTTTATAGCGCAGAATTGAAGCTTCGTTGATACATCACAGAAATTATTCTGATCATTGTGAAAATTCTAAGTTAAAAAGAAAATTAATAAGTTTGTTAGCTAAAGGGGCCGTGTGAAACTACGAGTGGGTTAAACCTTCTCAGTGGGTTAAACCTTCTCAGTGGGTTAAACTTTCACACCACCCGCCATCCCGCGACAGTAATACATGCATTATTCCACTTTCCCAAGGTACCTGTACCATAATTTGAAAACCGCTAGGATTGACAAACGATTTGTACGGAAGGATACAGAATATTATAGCCATCTCACGCTATACCAGTATATCTTACATCTGTTGCCTAACGTACCAACCAAGTGACAAACTGTGAATTTAAATGTCCGGCAAATAGATCACTTTAAAGTAGACTGAGATATGGAAATTTGAAACATGACAAGGATTTCGTCATATTAACTTTATAGTCAGTTTTCTATATTTAGAATTACAAGTTCAAATTTGTGACATCAAGATCACTGCGAAGAGGCAACCGAATACTGTCAAGAATTCACGAACGACACGTTATTTGAGAACTTGTGCATTAACGACCGAATCTCTTACTATTGTAAGAATTATATTAACTGTGCATGTTGAACGCCACTAAGGGTACAAGTCATTCAATACCAATGCATTAATATTACTCTTAATGTGGTAAGAGATCCCATCGTCACTGCGCAAACTCTTAGATATTTGTAACTGTACCTTTTGGTTGTTTGGCGAATAACCGGATCACTGTTTTAACGTGAAAATTCAAAGAATAGAACACAAATTTGCAATGATAATTCTTCAGGTCAGTTGGTCACGGTATGTCTCCCTCCCCGCGGTTCGGTTGACAAAAAGGCACATATGCAACAGAAATTGTATATCATATGTCGTGCCTTTTTGTCATGAGACAGCAGACTGTTGGCCACACACAAAAATTGCGTTGCGACGTTCAGATTTTTAATATGGCGGACGGTTGCATAAGAAGTGGATTTGCATTAGATATTATGTGATGTTTTTTTTTATAACCCTCGGATCTCTACATGTTGCTGGAAGCCTCTTCGACTTATTTATTGACTGGGTTGATGCACTAGTACATGTATATATATCAACAGTTGGGAAGTGTATTAGGGTCACGGGACACTAGGCTAACGCGTAGAAGTTAGAGAACAATATTCAAGCAGTACGTATTTAAAATTTAAATTATTGTGAAATTAGCGCCCCTAGGGTGTAGTGGTAGCACTTTCAGACATTTAGCTTAACACCCTGGGTTTGATCCCTTGTTGCAACAGAAAATTTCCCAGTGTTAGATGTTTTTTTTGTTTTTTTCTTCCGGCCTTTCGTCTCAAAACTGATCTTTCACAGTAATTTGGCAAAATCCCTGGTGAACGCACTTCCTTAGATAATATTTTATGCAATGGCTAAGAAAGTGATCAGGTTAGGCTCACATTCCTTCCCCTAAATTAATACTAATTTGAAGAGAACAATAAACCTATTTACACGACTACATATAGATAAGTCCTCTCTATCTATCACCCCTACAATCACCACAAGCACCCATACTTCCAGCATTACTGCCAGGGCTTACGTTTAAATACCAAGATTCAAGATTCAAAGTCTTTATTAGGCTCTGGGCCAATAACACAACCACAATACAAAATCTATATGAAATGAAAGAAAGTGAAGACGAAGGCAAGGAAGTGGGAAAAGGGAGAGAAAGAAAGAAAAAAGAAATGAAAGAATAAAGCAGAAAGAAAGTAAGAAGAAACATATGCCCTAGAATTAATTGTTATTATGCATCAGTCACTTTCCTTTCTCGCCACTTTTTCGTGATCTCTCATGCAAGTCACTGTGTCTTACGTGCGTCACCATTCTCGCTCCTTCTCACATTATAATCCCCGCAATTACTTTCTTCCACATTAACGCACTACCGTATACATTTTATTAGAGGTCTATCCGTTTTGATGCAGTTGTTTCCTTGGGTTTCTGAAGGTCACATCTAGATACAGTAAGACAGTCAACCAACACTATAAAGAACTACAGTCAATCGCATATTACAAAAGCACATTGACTTGAATTTTCTTATAACAGTCTCTCCAGTTATTGGATTACTATACCCAGTCTTAATAAAAAAAAAGGTTGTTTGAACTATAAACCGTCTGTTAAACTACAGCACATCAATTCGCATTTATAACACACAAAACATTAACTCTAAGGACATACTGTAATTGTAATTACTATATATAAGAATTGCCCCCACTTTCTCGAAGACAGAGTATTTACCCAAGTCATATCTACGACCATATGTTGACCAAGCGCTCTAACTAATCTTTTCATCACAAAAACACAAAGTGTTTAAGTTTTATTTTTAATACCGCAAATAAGCAGTCCCTCCAGTTATACGATTATACCACCCACGCTCACAGAAAAGTTGTGTTTCTATGAGTCAAATCTTAAACTTGTCAATTGAACTACAGATCCAATAAAACTGCACATTTCATAAAACCACAAAGTTTAATCCACTTCCTTAAAGCATAGGTCAGATTATAACCATCTTTTAAATATGGCCCCCAATTAGTCGTATCATCACAAAAGCACAAAGTTTTCGAGTTTCATATTCAGTACCGTAAATAAGCTGTCTTTCCAATTATACGATAACATCATCCATTCTTAAAGAAAAGTTGCTTTTATAAGCCAAATCTTGAACTGTCAGCTAAACTAGAGATCCAATATACTGGCACATTTCACAAAAGCACACAGTTTAATGTTTGAATTTCATTCGCCTGAATCACACTGCGGGTCAGCTTAGCCTTAAGAAGGCAGAATAAGATGTCTAAGACAGTGGACAGTATCGTGAGGGTAGTTTGGAAGTTCCCAGATATTGATTGGAAGGGTGATGGTCTTCTTGTATCGATTGGGGAGGGGCCAGAGTGAGTATCTTGAGGAAAGGCCTGAAAACTTTATGATATTTTCCCACATACGCAGATAGGTGGGCATGTCAAGTCTCTAACTGTTGGATGGGAGAAGGCATTTCGTCGCTCTGAAACGGACCTGTAGTAACTCAAAAGTACTTTCAAGTTATCATGTATGCTAACTTAACATACATCACTATTCGAGAATGTTTTTATTAGATATCAGACTCAGATTCAATGTTTATTATAGGCAATGTAGCCAACCCCAACGTATTTATAGAACAGTTATATAATAAGAAGGATACAATATAAATTAGAAAACACTTCAAAAAGCCTCATAAACTCTTACTCTGTTGCTCCAAATCTCTCTGTTCTGCCACACCGTTCTGTCTTTCACTTGGAATTAATGCGCTTGCTCACATTTGCCCACAATATAATATATATTATATCCTTTATCATTTGAACTTTCGCATATACCAACCACAGACATAACCAAATTTGAAAAATGCATCATCTCGATTTCTATGAGATCATCAGATGTTCGCCTTGAGCATTTCTCCCATTAGGCGTCAAAAGCTATTTGTGGCCCAAAATGTAGTTACAGCAGTCTTCCAACGAGGCGACGATTTTGCAAACGAACTGTCGTATCTACAGTAAAGTTCAAAAGAGAAACCCTTACACTCCAGTCTGAAAGAAAATGATAAAGAAACCATGCTTAAGCATAATATGGATAGAGGCCATACAACTGAATTATAATCCTCACGAGGTTTCAAAGGTATCTGTGGGTCACTCTAAACAGTGCTTCCCTTTGTTGTTTTTTTGTCTGGTCATTTATCTGGTTGTTTGTCCATTTGTCTGTTTATGTACTGTTAAGTATATGGGCCATATTTTATATCACTGTTACACTGGAAATAAATCTTTGAAAATCTGAAAAACTTAAAAAAAAATAATTTGAAATCCAGTGGGACATGAGAGAGCTAAGTCATGATTGTCTTGTCTTGTCTTGTCTTGTCTTGTCTTGTCTTGTCTTGTCTTGTCTTGTCTTGTCTTGTCTTGTCATGTCTTGTCTTGTCTTGTCTTGTCTTGTCATGTCATGTCTTGTCTTGTGTTGTCTTGTCTTGTCTTGTCTTGTCTTGTCTTGTCTTGTCTTGTCTTGTAATGTCTTGTCTTGTCATGTCTTGTCTTGTGTTGTCTTGTCTTCTCTTCTCTTCTCTTCTCTTCTCTTCTCTTCTCTTCTCTTCTCTTCTCTCATACGTCACCGTGTGGAGATAAAATATGTTAGAAAACATGAACGGTCGTTTCCATAACCAGTTCGTCTTGACCACAGGTGGTCAAGATATACAAGTGGTCGTTCATTCATGCTGAAGTGTAGCCGGGCCACGACGCCAACAGGAGTTGGCAGCTCTTCTTTTAATTAGAGAAAGACGAGACTTGGTAGAGCATCTTATTAACAACTGATCTCACAGGGGCGGAGATACAGTGGGCCTCAATGACAGATTAGTACAAGATGGAAAGGAGCACTTCTCAACACATCACTTTCTTTATTTCTTCATTTTTCTCTCTGCATTTATCTTCTTGAGCACCTTTCCCTACTTTGTGTGAGCATGTGTTTATACCCGCTTACTCCCCACTTCAGTGACAACTTAGACCTGGAAGGTCCAGATGGTGTCTGTTCTAAAGCGTCTGCCCTTTGTACTGAGTAAAACTTTCTTCTTTTGCGGTGCCTGTATTGATAGTTCTTTGGCACATTAAGACTGGAACCTTTTCTCCAAGCCCCCTTCCTTGTAGCATGAACAGCGTGGGACGGAGAAGGGTGGAGATGGGTCTGCAAGCTGAATTTGGGGGGGCGGTGGGGAGGGGGAGGAGGAGAGAAATGGGTGAGATGAAAGGAAGGGGATGGGGTACTCTATTATCTTCGGAATCACATGCTTGAGAACAGTGCACTGCGAAGATTATGAGATCCAGCAAGTGCAGGTTACCCCCTACTTTACCTGTGAGATCCGCCCATGCCACCAATAAAGGTAGGCCACTGCCATCTCAATTATTAATCAGGGCCAATAATTGAAGACGGAATGCTAGGCAGGGGAGGCAAAGCGGTAAATAATTCAAAGAAAAAGGGGTAAGAGTTACCTGAAGTGGAAGGCTAGTGGCGATCCGATAGGCTCTCTATTATGAAGCTAAATTTAGTCAACGGGGACATATGAGAGAAGAGAAGAGAAGAGAAGAGAAGAGAAGAGAAGAGAAGAGAGGAAAAGAGAAGACAAGACAATACAAGATAAGACAAGACAAGACAAGACAAGACAAGACAAGACAAGACAAGACAAGACAAGACAAGACAAGACAAGACAAGACAAGACAAGACAAGACAAGACAAGACAAGACAAGACAAGACAAGACAAGACAAGACAAGACAAGACAAGACAAGACAAGACAAGACAAGACAAGACAAGACAAGACAAGACAAGACAAGACAAGACAAGACAAGACAAGACAAGACAAGACAAGACAAGACAAGACAAGACAAGACAAGACAAGACAAGACAAGACAAGACAAGACAAGACAAGACAAGACAAAGTGCGTTCTCCAAGAGGAAGGCACCCATGTTACAGATGGCTGGACTAAGGAAACATGTTAACTTACCTCAGCATAATAGCATATCGACTACACACGCCCAAATGTTTTTGCCATATTTGACTATGTAGGCGACTGTCTATTGCCGTCACTCCAGCCTTAATTTTCGTTGGCTATTCCCATTCACCAGTAACGGAGACAGGCATCTGATCTAAAAAAATGTATTACTTTTAATAGCCCATAACAAGTTAAGTTTTTTGCGGCATCTCCTCGTTTGACTCACCCCCAGGACAAGCCACTTGAGGCCTCAGGTTAATTCAAGAGAACCAGGGGTCAGCTCATTGGCAGCTCTTGTCTTTTCAAACCTCTGACCCGAAATAGTGCTGCTTTAATTTAACCTTAACTGGCCAGGCAACTGACAAATGCATTAGAACAGGCCACAGCTAAGGTCACTGGGCCTCTCAGAGGAAGAAAACAATAATGTCATTGTGATAAATTGATCATCCTTTCTTGTAACTCCAGCCGAAGTGACCTCAAAATTTATGCGCATGTGTACCCTACTGCGAACAATACTATTTTCAGCCGTCCTATTTAAAAAAAAACAAATCCCAATTTATTCTATCATGGGCTGAGAGGATACAGTAGTGCTATTACATTTGTGTCACTTGCTTTTTTGATTTGTGTCCTTAAATTCTCTGTCTTATGACCTGTAAAGTCCGCAATTCTTGACAAATGCTTACTTTGCTATGAGAAAAAAGAAGTCGTACAGCATTTCTTGTCTAAGTAGCACAGTGCCATATCCATTGTGTAAGATATCTTGTTATCTTGTCCATCAGAAATCACATCATTGCATATTGGATAATCCCATACTAACCCTCCTATCGCGAGAAACCTCGGGTCCAGCCTACCGCTGGCTGCATGAGCATTGTTACGGATAGTGAACGTTGCATATGTTGTCTGAGGGCCGATCAGGGCTACAAAATTCGATTGTTACATCCAGTGCTTGGTATGGAGATGCGTATATATTCTATTGCCGCATCCAAGCGCAGCAGGCGGAGGGTAGAATTAATTCTATTACCGGTTCACGGGGGTAATAGTCCTGTGGCCGTATGCATAATCCTTACGTTAGTTAACGCACTGCGGTAACCACGGGAAACTCCCAAAACTTTAGTTAGTGTTCACTGTAGTTAACGCAATACGTTAAATAACGTATGGATTATGCATACGGCCACTGGTTATTCAGCATTTAAATTTTGTGGAAGTCGGTCACATTCACAGTGTGACTCAAGCCCAGACTTCATATTTCTGCCCACAGTAAGGTCTGTATGACTGCCTCTGATCTATACGCTCATGAGACTTTTCTTTGGGTATCTCATCCTTTCGATGGCAAGCATGGCAATCCTTTCAAAGAATGGGAATCCTTTGCTTATTGGTAATGAGCATCACAATTCTCGAATCAATATTGCTGAGCTGATCTGCGTCTTCTCTTCTAGATTTACCTTCAATCTGCTTATCAAGAAGTTTGTATTTTTACTGCTATAACCTGCCCCAGTGACCCAGAAATTATATGATACTGGGTTGTGCGTCAAACAAAATTGTTTTCGGCGGGCTTCTAGTAGAAACAGAACTGCGAGAAAGTAGGCTAGAGAACAGAAGGGGGGTGGGTCGGAGAGGGATGACGGGGCTACAGTAGTCTCAAGCACTCGAAACCTCGCCTACTCGATTGATCGTAAATGTGTCGTAGTAATTGGCTTTAACGTCCCCTAGGGCAGGGTGACCCATTTCGACGACTCATTGTAATACTCTGGTCCTGAGTCCTTGGTTTTGTTTAATTCGAGTTCTTGTGGTCCATAGGAAAACTGTCGTATCTACGTTTGTTGCCTTTCTGTAGTTATTACCATGTTTAGTAACTTTAAACTAACCATGTTCACAGTTACAGCTATGTAGTTTGCAGTTTTACAATCATTTACATTTAATAGCAACTCCTGAGGGAAAATGTTAAAGGTTAAGAATAAAAGGAGTTGCGATTATCCAATGGCATTTATATGGAAATAATATAACTTTTTGTTATGTGGAAGATATTTGCGACTGAGTAGGAATGCGGTTATCCAGATTGCAATTAAGCGGCTTCGAGTGTATATGGTGTTATTCTATGCTCTGCTGACGTTGATGGTATTTTGTTTGAGAAGAGTAATATTTGTTGTTAGTGTTCCAACTTCGTTACTGATGCTGTTACTTAAAGTAATGAAAGTTACCGAACCCGCTGTTAGCTGTGGTCATGATTCAGCTACTTTTTTACATCATCATCATCATCATCATCATCATCATCATCATCATCATCATCATCATCATCATCATCATCATCATTTGTTTAACACAAAATAAAATAGAAAAGCGTCCACCAGCGTTTATTAGTTGTATTTTACAATTTTATTTAAACTATAAAGAGAAGCACATAATATGGAAGAATCAAATTTTCTGAATTTAACAATTCCTTCATCAGGAATAATAAGTAAATAACAAGCATCATCATCTTTATCACCATTACTGATCAATAAAGAAACCTATTAAGCAAAAAAAAAAAATGCAAAATGCATGAGAAGTAAAAGTTAGGCCAAATTGAATTAATTAAATCGTCGTCGTCGTCATCATCATCATCATCATCATCGTCATCATCATCATCATCATCATGGTCACCACTTTCAAATAAGTGAAATTCCACAATTACTTCAACCTATAATATTTTGAATAAAAATGTTATAGAACCGCTTAAACTGTTTAAGCACGGATGCAAACGTTTACGCTGGAGCCTTTATCAGTGGAAATGTCAAGAATCATCATCATCATCATCACTATCACCATCAAATCAACGACAACAACAAGCGCAGCAAGGTTCGAAACATGCCCGCATTCTTCCACCTTTCCATTTTAGACCACGTCTTGGACCCCCGTTTCACCTTCTACTTCTCTTCTCTCATACCCAAGTCTTCCCCAGACGCTCATGCCAACCAAACAGTTAAGACAATGCACGCGCATGCGGGCATTCATTCCTTGTTCGCCCTCAGCGCCAAACCCATCGCCTCGCCTTTTCACGCGCGCTAGCCGGCAAACTCACTCACTCACACTCACTCTATTCTCTTACCCCAGACTTACTCACTCTCGCGGATGCCGCGGGGTTACCATTTATGTCATCCGGTCATGGGAAAGTCTGATTTATTTTTAGATTTCTTCCAGGAAATCTTCGCTCCGCAGGAGCAAGAAGAGAGGGTGGTGATCTTAAGACGCGAAAGCTGAAAAAGCGAGAGAGTGAGTGAGTGACGGGGCGCTAATGTTTAATCCTCAGCCTGAATGCGAAAGAACATGCGCGTGCGAGCCTTTTAAGTCGTCTTCGACGTGAGTCGAAACTTAAACGTTCCTTTCTCATTCCCATACCAGTTGCAGGTTGAGGTAAAAAGACGAAGAAAAATAATTACGACGGCCATGGGAGCCATTCCATGGCTTTAGAAGACAGGTTAATGATACTGTGGGGGAAAACTTGATGTCTTCGAGAATTAGATTGCAGAGAGAGAGAGAGAAAGAAAGAGAGAGAGCGAGAGAGAGACATGGTGAGTGAAAATTGGAGCTTTGATATTGGCTTTGTGTAGATTGGAGGTAAATGAGTTTTAGATGAGTAAATATTTGTAAAAAGGATTCTTGTCTTTCTGTACCTCTCCGTCGTCTGTCTTTGTTTAGAAATCTGGTCCCAAAAAAACTACACAGACGTTGTTGCTCCGGTTCTCATTTACCCACAAAGTCTTTCTTTCGTGTTCACAGTCACTGGCTTCACATTTCTCCGCCCATGAATATTTTCCTCTATGAATTTTTTTCACTCTTCTTACATTCAATACTTTTTTTTTCTTTGCATTTACATCTCTATTTACTTTCTCCCTCTGTCTCTCTTTCTTTGTCTAGCTGTCCTTCCTTTCTTCGCTTCAGATTGATTCATCACTTTTCCATTTTCCTTCTTTCTGCTTGCTACAGTTCAAACTTTCTTCTCTTCTTCTCTCCCTCCGATCTCTTCCTATTAATCATAAATAATAAAACGAAATGGACACTAGAGACTGTGCCTCCTTAGCCTCTGTTTCTTGCGTGGTCGAGCAGTTATGGCGCTGGACTCAAGATCAAAAGAGGTGCGTTCGATTCGCGACCATTGTCATGTTGTAAGTGCCTTGGAAAAACATTTAACTCACATTTTCCTCATCCATCCATCTGTAAAATAGATACCTGGCTAAAGGCAGTATAAGATAATGTCAGAATGCTAGTGACCATCGTTTATAGTAAGCTCTTCAGGGAGTTGAGAGGTCTAGAGCGATCAGGCCTGCTTGCGTTAATAGATGGAGCGAAGTTGCGTAAGTGGACATTGGATACGAGACTTAGAAACCACATTATTATTATTATCATCATCATCATCATCATCATCATCCTCGTCATTATTGTAAGTAGTAGAAGAAATAAATCTCAAGTTAGAATACCTTCCTGTTTAACTTTCAGTGACATACAACATCAAAACGCAATTTCTGTACAAAACACTTCTATAAGAAAAAAAAATAATGGGGATGATTACGCGCGATCGTCCGCTGCGGTCAACATTTTAATGAGTTTCAGGATTTTCACTTTTCGGTGCTCTGTGATGCCTGCTTGTGTCGAAAGACTTGTGCCGTGCTCTTTTTCTTTGTTCCACATGCAAGAAATAACCAGATTTTTAGCCATCTTTCAACTTCAAAGCACCTAAGTCTTACACGTGCTAAGTGTTCCAAAAACATTGGATCATAACAGAGTGTAACGATCCTGTTCATAGCAAGGGAAATTAGTCTTTTAAAAGCTTCTGTCTGAGAAAATGGCGGAGTGGGTTGATGAGAGACATGTCTAATGAATTTTCCAAGAGGAGCAACGCAGGTGTCCTTAACGCAATTTGCAGGAAAGCCGGATAGACGTCCATATCAATCAGAAAAGTTCCTTAGGTTAGCACTGGTTCAACTTTAAAAGATGCCAATAAATGAGCTTACCTTGGTAGGTCAGATCACATAAGGACTCGATCGACTCACTGTTGTGCCTACCTTGCCGCGACAATTTATTATTAGTCGCTGATCTCCAGCATTCTGACAATATCTTTCACTGCCTACAGCTAGATACTCATTTTACACACTAATGGGCTGAGGAAGAGATGTGAATGTAATACTTTTCCAAGGCATCCGCACCATGATCAAGTGAGAACCGAACCCCTGCCGGCTTAAACTGTTGATGGTGACAAACAGCCGTTGCTCAGTGGAATGATTGGGACCAGGTTTTTTTTTAGAGAGATTGGAANGGGGGGGGGGAGCAGGGGCAGGTGCAGAAATATTTGTTTGTTTCTGAGAGTTGGATATTGAAGGATGTGAATTTCCATGAGTTTTATATTTAAAGAAAAAAAAATAGTAGAGGCGCACTGGTGGGGGCGGATTATATTCTGGGAAAGAAGGGGTGAGAAAGGGTGGGCACTATGAGGCCAGTCTATACTGTAAACACTTATCAGTTATGGGAGAGACATGGATTCAATGTGAGATGGGGAGAGGAAGGAGTTACACACGGGCGGAAACTTCTTGTAGGGTCACGTCAAACGGGATTTTCTAAACAACAACAACAACAACAAAAATATTTACATTAAGGCAGTAGAAAGGGTAACAAAAAAGCTGCAGAAAGTCAGTCTTTCAAAGTAAAGTAACTTGTTGTTACACTAAGAACTGGATATCAGGACCCAAATATGATTAGAATAATTCAGTATCAAATTTTTATTTTGCAGAAATCGAAAACAAAAGAATTTCTGTAAACAAAAAAAAAAAAAAAAAGGGGNGGGGGGGGGAGCAGGGGCACGTGCAGAAATATTTGTTTGTTTCTGGGAGTTGGATATTGAAGGATGTGAATTTCCCAGAGATACAAAAAAAAAATTTAGTAGAGGAGCACTGGTGGAAGCGGATTATTTCCTGGGAAAAAAGGAGTGAGATAGAGTGGGCACTATGAGGCCAATCTATACTGTAAACACTTATCAGTTATGGGGGAGACATGGATTCAGTGTGAGATGGGGAGAGGAAAGAGTTACACATGGGCGGAAACTTCTTGTAGGGTCACGGCAAACCGGGATTTGCTTAACAACAAAAATACAAAAAAAAAAAAAAATTAATTACCCTAAGGCAGTAGAAAGGGTAACAAAGAAGCTGAGTAAAGTAGAGTTATGTGTCCTTAGACCAGGAACTGGATATTTCAGGTCCCAAGGATGATGAGAGTCATTCGGTCTCAAATTTTTGTTTGCTGCAGAAGTCGAGAACAAAAGAATTTCTGTAAAAAAAAAAAAGGGGGTGCTTTTCTGGTTTCATGGTTTGTGATTGTTAGCTAATTTGACTGTTTGTGAGGCAGATTATAACAATATAAAGTATTATAGTATGCATTGCTCTTCAGTCGCAATATTCACGGCGTTTTTTTTTTTTTTCATTGTATGGTATGACCCACGTTGTCTCACCTAAGCAAGTCCATGCACCAAATTTTCATGTCATATGAATAACTTCATTAAGCCAAAGAGCGACTTAGGTCTCATTTTGACTGGCAGCAAGACAGATAAGAACAAACGTAGCGGGAAGAGAAGCTATAAAGGCTGCGCCGGCTGGAGAAGAACTTAGGTCTAGTCGATTAGAGTCTTGACGGGCTGCATCTTATAAACGTTTTGTAGAAGATGGGTTATTTCCTTATTGGTAGTGATGGTGATGGTGATGATATGGTTATTGTAGTTGTTATTATTGTGGACCATGATGGTATTGTTGTTAATGGTGATGATTTCGTTGTTGAGTCAGTGTGTTGCAACTGTTGTTGTTGTTGTTGTTGTTTTTGTTGTTCTAGTTCTTGTATGCTGCTGCGATTTTTTGTTTTGTTTTGCCTTTGATATCTGGTGATATAGACGATAAAGTAAAGAAGAAATGACAATGATTATGATGGCGATGACGACGACGACGATAATACTAATAATGAGTACAATGATGATAGTGATAAAGGTACTTCTTCTCTCTATTCATGCTCATCTTCTTTTCCTTCTTCTTTCACATTGCTTATTTTGTTCAAATTTCTTATCCCTGCTGCTGTCATCATTATCGCTGTCGAAAAAGAAAATGTCAAAACAGTTGTTTTTTTTCTTCCAGTCACAAATAGGTACATCAAGATTTCGGCATCCCTCACAAACATTCTGAAAAGCACGCGCAAACAAGCGATACCCACTCACACATTTTCCACATGCCTGACTCACGCACGCGCTTAGCAGATTGCTCGCTGTCAAAAATGCGTGGAGGAAACCCGCTGCTAAATTTAGGCAGACCGCTGTCTATTTTGACGTTGCCTGCACTTTTCTGTGATGTAAACATAATTCAGAGGTATCTACTATCATTCTTGTTTTTCATGACGAAAAGGGTACTGGAGCTGTTTTGCACGACTGCTTTTAAAAAGTCGGTGAGGAAGTCAGTCAATGAATCAAATTTATTTAAACTCTAACTGTAAATTGTTTGGCTTGATATGTTGATCGATTGATCAGATAGTCTGTCAGTGATTTCTCCCCTTTTACTTGGTCTCTCTTCTCCTACCTTCTTTTCTAATTGTTATTACCTGTATAAGGGTTGAAATAAATGTACAAAATAGCAATGTACATCTTCACAAAAGAAACATAGTCAACCACATATTCGAAGGATGACAAAACAAACAAACAAACAAACAAACAAACAAACAAACAAACAAACAAACAAACAAACAAACGAACTAACAAACAAAAACCTAAAAAATAAAAGAGAAGGATAAGAAACTGAAAAAATCATTGATTTGACGTCCTCATTTTCATTTAAATTTTTGTACTTTCACCAAACCATTCAATAACACATTTGCCTACCTGATAGTATTTATTTTTTTAAATTAGTAATACTGTTTTTGAACATTTTTCGAACGGAACGTAGTTTTCGGGGAATGTATTTTCGCGGGTGAAACTCAGCTCGCAAAATTCGCTTAAATTAGATCTCGCGGGGGAAAAAAAGAAAGCCGCAATATGCACTTGTTTGCGCATTCTTTGTGTTTTTGGTCACTCCTGTTGCCTTCACAGTCACGTCTCGCAATTTCATACAAATTCATTACTTTACCTTCTCAATTACAAGCTGCTTACGTCTATTTAGGTTAGTTGCATCTTAGAACTTTACCAGGTGTGATAAGGTTAGGGTTAAGAGCAGAATGCAGGTTAGGAGCTAGACTTGAGAAAAAATAGAAAACAATTGGAAAAAAAAAAAAAAAAGGAAGTTCCTAAATATTTTCCAAGGACTATCCAAGATTAAAGATTCAAGAAAATTTATTAGCTCATGACAACATGACATATGATCTTCCAAAACTTATTACAAAATGCTTAACAAAACAAAAATAGCAAACACAAATAACACTGACAATGACGGATGTAAATTAACAAAATAACACTAATCCCATAAGGGCATTGCATTTTCTACAGATTAAGCAAAAAATCCAAATAAACTGATACTATCGAGATGTCTTGATTATGATGCTTATTAGTCTACTGGCTCGTTGTAAAACTTCTGTATCTTTGCATTTTTAGTAAGTTTAAGAATTTAGGCATATTTGGGTTTTTGTGATAATTTTCTTGTAATAATCCCAAGGCTGCTTTATTTTTCCCTAACCTTCCTCTAACAGTAACCCAAGCACACCTTTCCAGAATCGCAGGATGTTGCTGTGCATATTAAAGACTGATATTGTTTATGACAGGATCACCGTATAAGCACTTCAAAAGTTATTCCATTTTGTGCAAAATGGCCGTGGCATTTCAACGTTCCAAGACAACCTGTGTGCTTCCTGCTGCTGACGGGGTTGACACAGAGGTAGGGAAATATACTAAACCCACCCACCGTTTAACATAAAACTAAACAAAGCAGCAGTCTAGTGAGTCAAAATCCTTATAATAAATTGGTTTACATTTCGTTGCCTCCATTTTCATCCTCTAGGGCATGAGGAAAATATTAACAAAAAACAATCTCAACTTGTTCTTTATATGATATCATTAAACAAAAAAACCAACACTATTAACACTTCTTACATCATTATTTGGCGCGGTACATTATCTAACAACACTTCAATTACAATTGAATACAACACTGGCATTTTAAGTATGTGCCATATAGAAATTACATAATATATATGGTTATCTTGATTAATATCAGATCGTTGAAATTCAAATTAAGGACTTTCCAATTCCAGTAATCTGGACACTTCTTATGTTTGACACTGATTGTGAGGCATCTCCACGCTAACACCTATTTTCTGATCATAATTTCTGGGCATAACAACCTATCGTCACGACCAATCGATTAAGTATACTTCAGGGCGTCTTTGTCAGTTTCTGCCTGATTTTTTAGTTATTTTCCGGTTTAGTATCTCTTTATATATATATA
>JAWQUT010000207.1:1100055-1115953 GCA_033807755.1 Ellobium chinense
CACACACACACACACACACACACACACACACACACACACACACACACACACACACACACACACGCGCGCACACATCCACTCATACCCATAAAATCAAAGGGCATAACTAATGTAGTCTAGATCTATAAGCCAGTATAAAATCAAAGGGCATAACTAATGTAGTCTAGATCTATAAGCCAGTATGGAAATGTTTTCACCGTACGACATTTTCTTGGTACGTCTTTTGTTTTGTGTAAGATTCTTCTTTTTTTATTTTCATTTATTCTCTCGTTTCAAATTTGCCGCAATGGATCTGTGATATCTAATAGTGTTTAAGACTTTCGCCAATTGGCCAATCAAAAACCCTGAAGAATATTAAAGGACAGCTTTGGAAGAAATCACACGAATAATATAAAGATCTGCGATTTCAAATCACCACCACAATTTCTTTGCAATTCTTTTTATTTCTTGATCCGATTCTTGTCCAAACGATTGTCAGGAACATTTATCTACAGTGCGACTTTTTAATGAATTTTTTGGTCAGATTTGAAATAACTTCCCTCACCACGTTTAACATCCTTGAGGGACCATATTTTCGTCCAATGGCCAGTGGTTAGGCTTATCTGATCCAGTTTGTTTTGACTTGTGTCACTGCAAGGCAGCAGCGCCGAAATGCACCGCGAAAGACATCCAGTCGGAGATTTTTGCGAAGATAATATCTTTATCGCCCTCTCGTTTGGCCTGCCTTGTAGATCAATTTCAACTAGCAAATTCTAGCTCAAAAGCAAACAAAATGGAAACGGCCAAAAAGGACAAAAAAAAAAGCCAGCAAACCGCCACTAAAGAAACAAAAAAAAGAAAAGCAACAACAGGGGTGGGGATATTCATAAAACCCCAAAACTTCTTAAACCGTTGATAAGTCGTTTCTGTAGACAAAAATAAATAATTCCGGAGAACTGAGCTTCCTATAAATGTGTTTGTTTGATGGTTTGCATTTCCATTTTTATGTTTAGGTGCACCATAATAATATGTACTATTAGGGCAAGATGATCAGGGGTCCAGATGGAGGATGTATCAACGTATGGTTTTAAATTTTCTCAGAATTTGGAGTAGCAGGGATCCAGCACAGTAAAATGTACGTCGTAAAGTGAAGTCGCACCGATCGTGATGAAACAGATAATAATCAATTATAGACATCAAATTTATCGAAGTTCTCGTTGTGTTAGACAGGGGAACGTTTTTCCTTTTAGTGTCTCAACCTGTGTATTCAATACGTATGTACCATTCCATCTTTTACTGACCGCGTTTCTCAAAGCTAACAAGCGGTGTAAAAAAAATGGAAATTGATAATGGGCAAAACAATTATACGTGCTGCTTTCAAGAATACTCTGTCAATCTCTTTACAAAGTCTTGCAGTAGTATCAAATTCGCAAAATCGCAGAGCAATTTTCGGAAACATAGTGAGACCTAATGATAGGAGATCCAAATTATATAAATACCCGTGCAATTGTTATAATTATCTTGTTTTTTGTTTTATTGTTGTTTTTTTTTTTCGAACACCGCGTTGATTACGTCAAATGTGAATCAGGAAGTGTAACAGCCTGGAGACAGTAAATTATGTGAGAGCTTGCCCATTAACGATGGGATCTCTTACCGCCGTAAGAATTACATTAGTGCATTGGTGCTGAATGTACCCTCAGTAACGCTTAACATGCAGAGTTAATTTAAATCTTACGATGGTAGGAGAGCCGATCTTTAATGCGCAAGTTCTCGGTGGCCTGATCACCTGAATTTGGATTCGTGAGGGACCAAACAATAGCAGCCCAGGAGGTCTCTGACAAAATGGCATTGTTTTGAACTTTTTCAACACAAAACTTAAGTACACAACAATTCGTATGACAGAAAGGCACATATATATATACAATGCATATTGTATTGCACATGTGCCTTTTTGTCATAAGACGGCAGAATTGGAGCAATGAATCAAAACAGATTTTGTACGGTTAACTCTGAGAAATCACAGCTGGTTGGAGCCTGGAAAAACAAGGCAAATAAGCGAGCTGTGATTATCCAGTGATTATGTGATCATTTTTAATTTCACTGTAATGGACGTATTAAACTCCTATTTAGCATCAAGAATTTCTGCCAGTGTAACTTCTCTTTAAATAAGTGATCATCAAACCCAATATGGAATACTGGGATATACCAGAGTCAACTTCAAGGCAGATGGAAACCGTAAGAGACACGTCTGAGGCAAAACACGCTCTCCAAGACATCAGCAGCGTCATCCAAGTTTACATCGACATTTATGTCATGTCTGTTGGCTGTACTTTCGTTGGATGCTTCGGCATCGTTGCCAATATCATCAACTTCGTCATCTTAAACAAGCAAGGTTTCCAAGACTGTGTCTCTCTTTGCCTACTTTCATTGACTTTCTCAGATTTTTTCACATCAGTGTTTATGGTCGTGTACAGCAGTTGCTATGCACTCAGCATGAACGGTGTTCAGTATTATGTCGACCCATTCTCTTTGATGTACATCGTGTCCTGGATACGGGGAATGTGTTTTGACATCTCCATGCTCACTACAGCCTTCATCTCCGTCGAGCGATGTCTGAGTGTCCTGATCCCGCTGAAATTCAAGAACTTAGTAACATTCAGACGCGCTCTCGTCGTTCTGGCTTGCATCTACTTCTTCGCGACCGGGGTCTACATGGTGTTGTACGTCACATCCGGATTGTCACGCCAGTGGGACCCCAGAACCAACTCCACCAGGGTTCTGCTGTGGCTAGATGACAATCGGGCTGACATTGAATTCTACGTGACCACATTTTTCCATATGGTCAACGGGACAGTCTGCGAGGCGGTCGTCCTGGTCAGCACCTATGGTATGATAAGGGGACTCCAACGCTCCAGCCAGTTCCGTGAAAGCGCCATTACAACTTCTTTAGCGGCATCCAAAGACAAGGCGTCCAATCTCAAGAACAAGAACATCGTGAAGATGATTTCTATCCTGGCTGCCATATTTGTCCTCTGCAATCTGGTTCGTCTGACTGTGCTTTACCTCCGACGTCTGATTCCTGACATCATGTTTGGTAAACGCCTGCATA
Organism: Ellobium chinense; assembly: GCA_033807755.1. Lineage (NCBI taxonomy): Eukaryota > Metazoa > Mollusca > Gastropoda > Ellobiida > Ellobiidae > Ellobium > Ellobium chinense. The sequence goes on from JAWQUT010000207.1 coordinate 1,103,144, forward strand.
ACACATACAATACTCTCATAGGCGTCTTGTTCTTCTTCGGTACTCTGAATTCGTCTGTGAACATTTTTGTGTATTACTTCTTCAAGCCAAGCTTCAAAGCTATTTTCTTGTCGATATTCTGCAATCATAAAATTTCAAAAGCTGACAGATGAGGACTATGTACACTGCATTCAACAAGCAGGCTGTTGTGTGTCCCTAATCTCACTGGTCCTGCATAAAGCATTACGTGCAGACTGATCTAGCATAAGGAGTAAGGCACTTATTTTACAGCATAGTACGAAAACATGCCAGAAGTCATGCAGACAGTCAAAATGTCAGATAAGGATTTGAATAAGCTACTCCTCGTCTCTTGCAGACAGATCCCTACAATGTTGTAGTTTCAAGTTCAACCCCCTGGTTTCTAGAAAATCTTGTCCGTGTTGTAAACACTACTGTGAATTTGGAATGGGGAGGGGGTTTGATGAATAGATTGATATGAGATAGGGTATATATACATGGAGTCTACATGGTTTTGTCTGCCACTTGCGGGAACTCAAGACAACTCCACCAGGGTTCTTCTGTGGTTGGCCGACAGTCGGACTGACACTGACTTCTTCCTTACCACGTTCTTTGTCACCACACACTACTTTTACTCTCATGTTCATATATTTTTTTGTTTGGCTGTGCCTTTTGAGATTTAAAACCACAGAACAAATCAGTCGAAACTCATGACATCTCAATGACCTCCATATTCTTGTGAATGATCGTGATATCTTGTAAACTTAGCTCTGATGAAAATGGTCCCCAAACACACAAATGCATCTCCCATATATCTGAGTTGATGAGCTATTTGTTTGGCTGTGTGGTGGCATTTGGAACCTTCAAAGACGAACTACCTCTTTCGAAGACTTCCAACTAAGCTAAACAATAAACAAACGATATTATGTTCCTTGATAAGAAACAGTAGGGTACTTGTAAAGTTCTTTGTGTTTACAAAAAAAAAATAATTAAACGTAAACAATAGGCTATCGTCAAAGTAGTACAAACAAATCTTTATGTTACAAGATCATTTATTATATGTCACATAAGTATATGGATTCTTAATATAGAGTGTCAATAAAAGTATTCATAATTTTGTTTAGCTTTGTATTACTATTTGTATGCTCCCCAGGATGTTGAGAGAGTCTGAGAGTGTTCAGGCTTGCTGGGGTAATAATAGTGTGAAGTCGCGTGAACATTAGCCTGGATAAGAGACTTCTGAAAGTGCACTATTATTATAATTATTATATTATTTCTTCCCGAAAAGAATGTTATAAAATATAATGTGGATTCCTTTCGTGGGTTTTCCCAGCCACAAGCTGGACTGTACCATATAAAACCAAATGATGTCTCTAATTTCTACATTCACTTTTTGCGTTAACCTCAATAAGATCATCTATCCCCGTTTACAGTATGAGTTCATACATTATTATACTTAATTCATTCATTCGTGATGTGATGTGGTCAGTTTAGCTTACAGAATTTATTTCTCTATTCCTACTATCGTTTCTTTCGCCTTTCTTAACTTTCTTTCCGTCCTTAGTATCCGATTCACTGTTTCATACTTTTTTGTCCTCTTCCTTCTATTCCGTCTTCTTTTCTTCCTTTTTCTATCTTTCACTTATATATGCCTCTATTACTTTATCCCTCCCTTTCTCACCTGCTAATCCTCTATCAACACGCAGTACTAATGAACCAGTCCTTAGAACCAGCTATTTCCAAAATTTTGACAACTGCGTCTGTACCATGTTCGGATAAAATCTTGAAACTCAGCACTCAAGACGGAAGTTTTACGGTTTCTTCTTGCAACACCCAACGAGATTTGATCACCATTTCTGTAATGTTACAATTTTAGAGCTTGGTCTGACATAAAAATCTGGCAGCCACCTCAGCCATACTTTTCTTGAATGTTCGTGAATGATATCGAAGCCAAAAGTCGATACCAGTGGCGACTGAGATATTGACTGATTCAGGAATACCCACAACAACCTTGACATTGTATCTCATTGGCTTATACATGCACTTTCTTAAAGTAGGACAAACAATTCACCAAGTTTCTCAAAACCACCTCCTCTACAGTTAATTAGTAAGGAAACACATAGTTTCGAGACAGGTGTTGAATTTGACTCATTTTATAAAAGATCAGAGTCACAATTGCTAAATCTGATTCATCCCTTCCTCCCCTCTTCCCCACATGTAAGGGGTTAGAGGCTATAGTCATAACATAATGATAGGGATTTACAACCATAAAGAACAAATAAGAAGTAGCCATTGGGACACAGTCCCTCTCGTTAAGGTCATGAGGATGATCTTCCTAGCCGGACATTGCATCGCTTGTGCTGCTCTGACCTGTTGGGGACGGGTTCAAACATCTGAGAATCTCTTATGAGAATACTCCTGCCGAAGTCTTTTAATATGTTAGGGGGGGATTTCAAACCTCAAACCTCGTGTACTCGAACAGTCTCTTACTCGTAATGATCTGTCCACGAGGCCGTAATTCTTTCGTCAAATTTTACTCGCCAGCTTTAACACAGAGCACAATTTCGAATCCACAGAGATGTCCATTGAAATTCGAGTTTTATCGAAGTCATTCTATAATTTATCTCTCTTCGTTTTCCTTTTCGCATACAAGTTTGTCTTTCGCATAACTGTAGTATCGAGTCTGTGCCATGATAGCCTATTTGCGGTCGCCCACCTTACGATTAGAGTGAATACCCCACGCCACGCTGTCAGGGTGTTTCGTGCAGTGTAGTGCGGTGGTCTGCAGTTGCTTACACTGATGAAGAGCAACCTGTCTGGTCTAGACACTAAGAGTAGCGAAACATGAACGACGGAGCATCTTCATGCACCTTGCCAACAGCACGTAGGCGACTGTATAGGACCTCCACCTCGGTCTGTCCGCTGTCTAGTGTTTACCTCAGCATAAATTCTCCAGTGCTTTGGGCTTTGGGCCCCCATCCAACTTACTAGTTTATCCACAGTCTTCTATCCGTGTATTCCTCTGCTTTGTTTACCAATTAGTTTTCCAGTTATTATCAAAATCTCTAGCTCGTTTTCTTCTCATTTCATATCATGAGGACTAATAGTAAAAAGAGAAAAGAACAACGGCTATGTCGTCCTTGATGATCAATGACACATCCAGCTATGCATCTCGTGGATGAATGGCTCAAACATCGTTGATAATTCAATCGTAACCTTTTTTAAAATATCAACAAGACATTTGTGATTCCTTAATTGATATTGTTTGAGCTTCTATTACACAAAGTAATTGTGTCCCTGTATGACAATCGGATAGAACCTTTATGTCACCAACAAAATGATTAACTGGTGGCTTCAATAGTCTCTTATAGGCATCAAAACGCCGATATTTTCCCACTGTTGACTATATACGGTTTCACACCCATCATTATCTTATCGAGAGGTCTCATACCAAAATACCCACATACTATTTTACTCATCCTCCAAATTTTGACACACATCAGAATGGCCCAAAGATCAATTAGATTTTGAGAACTTTGGCAATGAATCAAGCAACCGTACCTAATATTTTAGGGCCTTTCTCACACAATAAATAACGTAATCCTACCCATCTTGCTACAACCGCACAGTTTATACTTAGTGGCAAAACCCCACCTGTTCTAATTGCACATATACGCATCCATTTAAAACCTTTTCCCTTTCCCCATGGCCAATTTTCTGATGTTATAAGGACTATTCAATTTGCATACCAGGTACTGTTGGCATCCTCATATCTACAGCTCCTGCACTATTGGAAGACTTCTAAACAACCTAAAAATGATTGCTCTTAATGAAGGATAGGCACTAAGGATGAGTTGGTGTGGAACCACTTAAAAGTACAGACACCTGCAGATAAGTGCAGTCGGTGGTACCTAGCTGCTCTACGTCAAGGCCGTAGCTTGCAGCACATGCAAGCCAACATTGCGAGAAGGAAGGAGGGCTCAGGATAACTGAGGGTGCAGAAACCGTCCCGGACCAGAGCATGTAATGAACCACGCAGATGGGATCGCTCCCACGGTCAAAATAATCAGGATCATCATCATCATCATCATCATCATCATTCTTTGCAAAACAATAGAAACGAATATACTGCAAAACAGTAGCTTTGTATGTCATCATCATCATTACCATCATCATTATCATCATCGTCAACAATAACAAACACCAACACCAACACCACCACCACCACCAACAACAACAACAACAACAACCAACCACCACCACCACCACCACCACCACAACAACAACAACAGAAAATACAACAACAACAACAACAACAACATCAACAACACAACAACAACAACAACAACAACATTAACAACAACACAACAACAACGACGACAACAACAATAACAGCAACAACAAAGAATGTACCACAACGCATAATCAAAAACGAAAGAAACAGAAACAGAGAGAGAATACAAGAAACAAAAGAGAAGAGACAGGAAAACCAAGCAAAATGAAAAAATGAGAGAGAAATCATGAGGAAGACTAAAAGAAACAAGAGCAAGACATTATGAAGAAAATTTAAGAGTGAAGCCAGTTAGGAGAGAGCGGGGAAAAGAGTCGCATATATGCACATCTCTGAAGACCTGTCCAGTGTCCAAAACCTGCGGATACAGTTGACTCCGCTTAATAGCAATATGAATAATCGCAATCTCCGCTTAATCCCAACACCTTCTACATAACACAATACAATGTTTCTATACAAAAGTAGTGGATGATTGCAACTCCTTTGAATTGTAATCTTTTCTATGCCCTCGAAGAATTGCAATTAAGCGAAGCCTACTGTGTCTTAAAACAGAACTTCATAATCTCATATTCCAGGGCACCATTCCATACTTCCGAGCTTGTTAGCTGTTCGAGTTAGCGAGGAACAAAATGATATAGGATATAATAATGAACTATAGATGAGAGCATTACAAAGAAATTGGCGGGCTTTTTGAATATGCCTACATGAGGTTCAAAATTCCAAAGTCTTGCTCATATTTATCCCAGCCTGCCTGACATTTAAAATCAAGAGCCAGTATGGCAGAGTGTGACTGGAAGGGGAGATGCATGGTACTATTTCCGCCCTCGGTCCTGCCTCGCTTCTCAGACCAATGAACGTTCGTTCTTGTCTTAGCGTCGTATCATGAAAAATTCGAAAATTTTCCCGATTTTAGTCAACTTCCATTCTTCTATTTGCTTTATTTCTCTTCCCTGCCCGCGGGATTTTGCTGAAATAATATCTAGCTATTAAAAGACAGTTACTTAAAATTCCATTCGAACTGCTTCGATGAAAAGACCTTGAAAACAATTCATGAGCTGTTGAGAGAAGTACTTTGTTCTTTAGAATTACGCAGGCCAAAGGCAGTATCGTTATTTCAACATAACCATGATAGATGTAAAATAAAATAACGTGAAACGAATAGTTTGAAAAGTAATATTTTTTTCTTAAAAATCCAAAACGCCACATGTAAGGTATTTTCAATGCATGTTATAAAGTACATGCATAAGTGAAAACATACACGCGGTGAGCAGCGGCTACAATTCCGTACGCTGTTTTCAGGGGTTGTTTGTACGTCATACATGATATGAGTAATCGCGTTCGAAATTCTCTGGACGTTGCAGGAATTTGCCAGATTAATCACTCATCTATCACCCCATGATCATGGTACGGCAAAGTTCAAAGTCTAATCCAAGTATACCTCATTAGATTGTTTGACCAGACGAAAAAATATGTGTAATTTCCAAGCTGCATTAATTCTTCATTAACTTTAAACAGATAATAAAAGACTCTGTAGTCAATCGTTTATATTTCATATGCAGAATATCTCTCTCTCCGCCTCTGTCTGTCTGTCTGTCTGTCTGTCTGTCTGTCTGTCTGTCTGTCTGTCTGTCTGTCTGTCTGTCTGTCTGTCTGTCTGTCTGTCTGTCTATCAAAACTAGGACGCGTTCAACATAAACATTCAACTGCCATCAACCAATGTGTCCCTCTTTAGGGAGTGCTGACAAAGAGAGAAAGGGAGAGAGATTGAGATTCTCCAGGCACGAACGCCCCATTCCTCGAAGCCCTATAACAGGAACGCCACTCATTCCTTCCTCCGACGCACTCAATGTTGCATCATGCGTATCCCTAGCTACTACTCACGCTCATCACGCCAGCTCACTCGACTGCCTAGTATGGGTTCAACGCTACAAGAACCTGACTCACCTTTGGCAGCAAAGGCTCTGATAAAGTTACAAAACAATAATTATTGCCAGATCGACCTTTTCTCTTTAATGCTGTGGAGATATCCCCTGTAAGCAAAAAACTTGTGTTTTTTCCTTTTCAATAGTCAAAGTTCTCAAGTTGTGATTTAAAATATTAATATAGTATTAGCAATTAAACTTAGGAGATAATTCGAATGAAATAGAACGAAGCTGCAGAAACTGTGCTTGTCAGTGGCAACAGTCTCCCATGTGGTAAACACTAATCCCATTGGAAAAGACCTATGAGTTTTGATATCTTTTTTTCCACAATCAAATCCTGAGAGGGTGTACCTGAAATCGAAGGTGAGAAAATCACTATACATGTAAATAATATTTAAAACATAAGCCTAAATAAGTATAGTATCTATTAATATGATCATAACCTGACAAGGCTTATTAGGAATGTTTAATAATCACGTTGCATTTCGTTGATAATTAGCTGCATATATAAAGACCATACCACTTTTTATCTTGTCTCACTTGCAGAGAGATAAATATTAGCCACTCAAGTAAAATGTCAGCGCCACATACTAAAGGTTGTCATTTTATTTTCAGGGTGCAACCTGGATTGTTCTTGTGATATGATTTCTATTAGTTTGTACCAAAAAGTGCGTCCAGGCTTTAAGAATACGGGCAGGATAGGGTACTGAATCAGGCCCAGATGAGAGAACAGGATATCCTCCAACCATTAGCTATTGGAAAAATAAGCACCAATGACCGTCTGCATAATCTCAATGTTAGTAACTGTTAACGCACAGCTGTAACCATGTGAAACTCTCAAGGCATTAGTAACGTCCACTGAAATTAATGCAATACGTGAATTAACGCAGGGATTATGCATACATCCACAGAACTCTTCGCTGAATCCTTGGTTGAGATGCTAAGCACGTGTGTGCTCGCCTAGGCCCAGGGTGCAAGCTAGCTACCCAAGAAACCTCAGTGGAACCCTATTTACTGGACGGGTCAAGGTGTTGTTGACTGCTTCTCGTACGTTTTGTTTGGTGAAGCCCACCAGAGCAAGCCTGAAATGCCAGATGAACGCCAGGAGGTCGCTGGTTGCGGTAGCCAAGTTGTTAGCGGCGGCTGATTTTTGGCGGGAAAACCAAGGAACAAAAGGATGCTGAGCTGGTAGCTTTAACTCAGTGGTTTTCAAACTATATAATCCGTTACATAGTGGACAAGCTGTAGGTTTGAGTGTTGTACTAACAGTTGCTGAAGAGGAAAGCTTTAAGAAGCGAAGAGAGAAATTATGTATACACAGAGAGAAGTGGATAAGGGGAATGGCAAAAGAGAAAGAGGTGAGAGTCTGAAGGGGGGTTCAGGGAAGAAAATTGTTGGATAAAGAAAAATGACTGAAAAGTTGAAAGAGCGATCTGTGGTCTTTTGTCCTGCCATTGTGTACTCTAGGGACAACACATTTATTTATAGTCAAGAAACACAGTTTATCATAAGCAATGAAGATCGAAATGCAACACATCGAGAAATCTGTTCCATGGAACGTTTTAAAAAAAAAAACTGTCACTTTCATTGGACGATTAAGGTAATAATATGTATAATAATATCGATAATAAAAAGCATAATATATATAGTTCTTTACCTCCCGAGAGCTCAAAGTGCCTTACAGCCAGACGTCCAAATACTCAAACAAAGACGCACATCTACAGAACACACACACACACACACACACACACACACACACACACACACACACACACACACACACACACACACACACACACACACACACACACACACACACACACTTAGTGATTAGATATCTTAGGACTTTAATTTGGGTCTTGATCCAGTCAAGTCCTGGAGTGTCACCAGTAAATGAAAAGGATGGATGGTTGGAGAAAGCCCCCGGTAGAGGTAGGATCCACGAAAGATCCCCAAGGGCCATTGCATCGTCGGTATTGGAACTACAGTTTGAAAACCACTGATGAAATGAGACAGAATCTGTGGCTAGTGTTATAGGGAAAGATAACTATTATGGTTCAGGTTAGTACATGTACCACTGATAAGATCCACAGGTAGAAAGGTGTTGCCTTTGCCATAAAGGATGAAAGAAATGCCAGAGGCAAGGTAGAGTCCTAGGTGGGAGTACCTCAGAAAGAGCAGAAGGAGGACGGCTGAACGACAAATACAGACAGACAAAAAGCGCGAGTGGATATGGATTTGATGCAAAGCAGAGAAACAGGCTTTGGGACAGACAGACAGACAGACAGGCAGGCAGGCAAGCAGGCAGGCAGGCAGGAGGGCTCTTAATCGCCTTTCAATCTAGCCCCTTCTCTCACATCTTGATATTCGCAAACTGTCCACCCCTGCCCCGTCATCTTTTACAGTATCTCGTCCTCGATACACCTTCCGTAGTTGTTTTAAGATAATGTACCACAATGCTTGAAAAGATATATTATATAATATACCTTATAGTTGCACTTTGTCTACTAGATGGTAAAATACTCTTTGTCTTAACAAACAAATTTCTCCTCAGCTACTGTGGAGACATTCAGCATTGGCCAAAACTCATTTATTGCTTTTTAACAGTCGGTGTACTGAAATAAAATTTAAAATAACGCATTAGCACTTTTGAAATACAGTAATCCAGGCTGAGTGAAAAGCTGCGGATAAAACTTCTTGTCGGTGGCAACAGATCCACTCGTAATGTGGTGAAAATCAGCCGTGCTAGAAAAGATTTACAAGTCTGCTAATTCTTTGCAAAATTAGGTCTGAGTGTATATCAAATTGCAAACGAAAAATATCGGTCTGCATGCATTTAAGGAAATCTGTGCAACGGACAGACTGTTTAGTCTTGTATTTAAACATGTGATCATAATCCTGTAACAGAAACTCTAACTTAGAAGAATCACTATTAAACTAGTATACAGAATGGAATCCTTTATGAAATGTGTGCAACAAGAAGAAAGTAAATTAATTATTTGCCCCCGTGTGCCACAGCATTTTACAAACTTATCAGAGACCAGTCTTATGAATATATTTAGATGAATGCTGTGACATTAACTGATATGACTGATAAGGATGTATGGAGCCGTGCACAGACGAGATTGCTTGTGGAGAGAAGGAGATAAATAAGAAAGAGAGAGCTTTGGGTAGCTGTGTGAAAATGAAATGGGTGAAAATCGAGATGTGAACGCGGATAATAATATGATATGGAGTAATGGGAAGACTGATGTGCGACAGATAATTACGAAATCAAGTGCAAATGTATAATTTGTTAATATCATTAAATTGTGTAGTTATGGTGCGTCTTCCCATTTGCCTACAATGAAATGAATTGAACTTTATATGGCTTCATGGGTATATTAACGTTAAGAGCAACGACAGCTATGCCAGTGAACTGTGATCAAAACAACTGCAGCAGCAGCAGCGACTGCAATAACAACAAAAAGACAGACAATGACAATAACAACAATGACAACAACAATAAGAAAAGAAATAAACAGCTGTGACACCAAACCCTTATCAATACAGCAGCAACAGCAACAGCAACAGCAGCAGCAACAGCAGCAGCTGCAACAACAACAGCAACAACAGAAACAGCAACAACAACAATAACAACAACAGCAACGAACAACGAACAACGACTAAAGAAGCGATCGTATCACACCATTCTTTGGGATGAATTCCTAGGAAAAGAAACCAAAATTAACAAAAATATTTAACCGACGTTCTTAAAACTCACAAACCGTAGAGTTGTTAAGTCCCGGCAATTTTTCAGCCATGACTCACTGCCCCTCTTATTATAGTAAGCTCGAGTAAGGATGGAGACGGAAGGGATGGTGAGACACGGGTGCTGGCAGAGAACATGGGGTGAGGCCTCTCAAGAACGGTAGGGTGGAGTTGGTGTATTTGAAAAAGGATGCCAAGGGAATGTATCTCCACTTTATCGCACTCTACTTTGTTCAGTTGAAGTAGTTTTGAGTAAACATAATGAATGGCAGTTTGCTTCCAGGACATTTATTGTTAGTCAAATGCACTATTTCGTATGAAAAGTATAATAATAATAATACATAGCATTTAAGGCCCATCCCTCTACATACAGGCGCTTTACACAGAGAAGTAAATTAAAAACTATATAATATTCAGCTCACACATCCAAGCATACTACACCCTGCACACATATACTACAGTTTAGATGTATGATAAAAAAGATTTGGTTTCGCAGACTGTCAAGGTCAATCAAAATATTATTTTAACAAATGCGTTTTGAGAAGCTTCTTAACCTAGTAACTCATATAACTGGTTACCTCTGTCGTGTGCACCATACAGTAAATCCCAGATATACAAAACTGTTCGTCGTTTGACTTTTGAAGCTACTTCAGAGAAAGTTTTAGCTGTAGTATTTGCACGGAGCTTAGATTAATATTGATTTTTTAAATTACTGATTTCACCTTAGGATATCATAATTATATTGTATAGTAATGTGTCGTTCTAATGAATTATGTTTGTAAGATGCAATGAATTGTGTTGAGTATCTTGAATGCCCTAATGGGCAAGGAAAACAAAATTGTAGCATGTCGACTTACAAAGTTATAACCAACACTGGTGTCGAACTTTTAAAAATTGTATTTAGACGTAATATTATATGCATTACAATCATTACAATTTCTCGACGAATTTACTCCTAATCGAGAAACATCTAGCAGCTATCGCCCTGAAACCTAATTACAGTAGTTAGAACAGTGATGTAAAACGTTAATAACATTTGAAATTATATTTTTATTTCATCAATTTCCGAGGCTGGGAGCAGCAGGAGAGAGAGGAGGAGATGAGGGATTTGACACAATTATGTCAGTCTTTCTGATCGGTGCTATTGTAGGTTTAGAAACACACTACGTCGTTTAATCACATCCTCAACCTAATAGCAACGTTTTGCTCATAGTACGAATGGTTTAATCACAGCCTCGACAGGTCGTTACCATAATTTCAGTACCAAGGACCTTTTAGCAAAAACACCAAAACTTGGTGCAAAGTCGTATTTTTGCGAAATAGGTACATTTAAGGGACAGGACCGCTTCACAGTCTAAAACATCCACATTATTTTGTCATAAATTTTTAACCCCTTCCACGTTTCCTTCGCCCAAACACCTCCGAGAAAATGCAGCTTGAATGAAAGTCGGTATTTTCACACCCTGCGGGCCGCCATGACTGGTCGGTAGTCCAGTCAGCGCGGCAATGAGGTGTGACGTCAGAAAGGGAGAGGCAAGATAGTATTCGTTATGCAAAGAGAATTATCCATATGCAATAACTTTCGTTGGCTCTAAATTTTATGCCTTATTTTTTTCATGTATCGTCGAGAAAAGTCTTTTGTTAAACTGTGTGAACAACTGTCCGACTCTGATTGCAGTGCTTTAACCTTGGAAATTTGGAAGCAATATTGCCTCCATCATGGCGGTACAGTTCAGAAAGGTAATGGTATATGAGCTGACCTTTGGCAGGCAGAATGAAAGTCTAATTAAAGATGGTACTCTTAACTTGGAGACAGAAAGATTTGAGTGCATACATAACTGGCTGATAAATTGACTGACTGACTGACTGATTGATTGACTCACTGACTGACTGACTCACTGGCTGGCTGGCTGGCTGGCTGGCTGGCTGGCTGGCAGGCTGGCAGGCTGGCTGGCTAGCGGATTGACAGACAGACAGACAGACAGACAGACAGACAGACAAAAAGGCAGACAGACAGACAGACAGACAGACCGATGATTGACTGCTTGACATACTTGTTGTTTTTTCACTCACTCACTCACTCACTCACTCACTCACTCACTCACTCACTCACTCACTCACACTCACTCACTCACTCACTCACTCACTCACTCACTCACTCACTCACTCACAGTGACATGAGAGATGCCAGGCAAATAGGCATCAGGACATGCCGATAAAGGGATTGACACATAACTGACAGACTGAGAACTAAATGGACGAACAAACAAGCGGACACGCCTTCAGACACACAGGCAGTTGCACAGATTATCCCACAGACTGATAAACTCACAACCAGACAGACAGACTACCATTTACAGTGATATTATGACAAAAAATTATCAGACAGCTGCCGCGTGTGCAAGGTGGAACAAAGCAAAATAACTAGACACAAAGACGCTTCTGTTGTTTTTCCCTCTGACAGGACCAAAATGTTTGCAAGGTGAGTTGTTTGGAGAGATAACAAACTCGGCTTAACCACAGCTTGCTTAATCGCAACAATCGCTTAATCGTGGCGTCTTACAGAAGGGAGATTACGACTGTAGTTTCTTTAAAAACCTTCCTTTTGCTTTCCTACTCTTCGTCCTTGAAATGGCACCCCATTCCCGAGGTTTTGCCAGGGGGCAGTGCCCCCCTCAAACCTCCTATTACAACTCATTGGTGGATTCTTTTAACTGCAAGTTTTCCTTACCCCCATCTCTACGAGAAATTGTCATTAAGTGGAATATCTGCAATAAAAGAAATAATGCTGAGTTATGAAGCAGGTTTATCCAGGTTTATCTTCACATTCTCTTCGGTAGGGTGGGAAGG